>JABFPT010001063.1:7652-22240 GCA_022817245.1 Nixonia krombeini | reverse complement strand
CGTAATCCTACTTAAGGATAAACTAATGTCATATTGATGTACTGCTCATCAAATATTTTTAAAATAAAATAAAAGTATAAATCTAATAACAGTCAGTTTTGGAAATTTTTGATTGTTATACCTACTTTCTTTTCACATGAATAACATGCCCTAAATTTCTACTTTCACATCAAAATAGTATTATCTTAATACTCAATATGAAATATCTTCAACTGTTAGGAAAGGTATAAAATTTGTAAGAAAATTGTTATTAAAAAATCGAAAAAATTTTATCTTCGTTGTCTGTTTTTAAACCATGATACTAGATACCAATACTACCAATATTAAAATATGATAGATTCACTACGTTTCTAATGAAAATACTTTATGTCTGTGATCATATGCAGACCAAATCACCTTATATTGTATTTGATTACACGTATTAAGCATTGTTTTTTCAGTACTAGAGTAATACTCTATTTCAATTTTTAATCAAATTGTTATATGGCTTTCTTAACACAATTAAAAAAAATTTCATTTCATGTTATTATATATTTTTATTGTATGCTTACTGGCAAATAATTATTTTCTCATAATGCAACAAAAGTGAACACACATTTAAATTAAAAGTCAAGTAAACAAATTCTTTTATAGTACTATGGTTTTGGAGTTCGTCAAAATCCACTTTCTCACAAATGAAAAAATATCTGTACACTTACATTAGTACTACACAATTTTTAGTTATAACTGTAATATCTACCGTTAAGGAAGTAACTTTTTCATTTCAGTAATGAATTTATTATTATGAAACAAGCAATTAAAGTTGAATGATGATAAAATACACTCAGCAACATTCTATCATTGAATAATAATAGTAATAATGTATTGTTTAATCAACATATATAACCGAAGTACATGTAGAAGTTTCCATCACAGTCACTTCCGTCTAGTACATTTCATTGCATGTTCTTCTTCATAAGAAATTTTATTTATTCATTTGAACTGCCAAATGTGCGATACTATTTACTTATTCGCGACTTAATGCTTTTAGGAATGCTTCTTTTGAATGTTTATGAATCTTCCGTGTAATACTTAACAATGTAAAATGTCGCTCTTGATCGCTAATCCATTTCTTATAATTACAACTCGGAAAACTTAAATATCTATGATGAGTATATAGTTTTTCATATAACGAGAAAGTATATCAATAACTAATAAGAAACTAAAATATTAGAGATTAACAGAAAAGTTTTGACTAATTAACAATTTAACTTTCGATTAATTTTTGTTTCAATACTTTGAGAAACCAAATACCGCTGTAGACATTTATTTTAACAAAAATTAGAAGAAAGAGAAGGTGTCCATTATAACATCTATATAGTACGTTCAAAAAGTGTAATTCCCAAGGTTTATGTATATACAAAATTTAGTATATATATATCATAAATATGTATCATATATATATATATATATATATATATATATATACAACACTGCATATTTAACAATGTAAGTATGTATTCCACGTTACAACAAAACTCATTTTGATATAACGCGACATATGTGCAACTAACAAGCAACTAACAGGTTATTATTTAACATTCTCAGACATTATGAGTAATGACAAAAACGGCTTTGCAGTTTGATAAATATTATCCACTTTATGAAATTGATCAAATGTTATGTCATTAAGAATTATTTCTTTTTTAAATTATTTCAATGTGCGTATTGGGTGCATTATCTACCAGTATGTATTCAGCATCAGCATATTCATGTTATAACAATCAGTTTGGATAATTGTCTAAAACTATAAAATTGTAAAAAACGTTTTATAATCAACTTACATTATATAATAATTATAATAATTGTTAATGTACATTTATTCTGACAATTACTTCATATATAGCTTTGAATAAATTCATTTGTAAACAGTTGGCTAATGAAGTAGTATATCTTTTATAAATAAGTGTTATTAACTCAACTTATTAAACAAATTTTAATAAAACAGCCCCTCAACAAAATTACATACTTCAGTTAAAATCACATAAATGATCGTTCAGAACGCCATTCTCTTACAGTCTACTATAAACTACATATTTTGTTAGTAATTTGTTAATAACCTAACCTAACTTGACCTAACCTAACCTAAAGAAATTCAACCCAACCCAACATAGTACCATCATCACTTCGCCCTATTGGATGATAGCAATCAGTTTGACTCGTCAATATCATCGGTTATGATAAACTGTGTGAATTAAATTACAATGTTTAATTTTGTTTGTCATTGTTCATAATGCCAAAAGATTATGAATAATATTTGTATCAATCATTTCTTCCACAACATGTATATACTTTTAGAATTATACTATTATTCGTAAATTTATTAATTAAAGAAAGATATTACTAACAGTTTATTAGTAGTACTGTATGCGTCATATTGATAGATACATGCTGGTCTACAACTATTCAGTTAGCATTATTAATTTTATTTTATTATTTTTAATATTCGTATAATTATATTATTATTATACATTGAGGAATGTCAGCCCCTCGGTTAACATGCCACAGTCTTGCAGGGTTGTGTACGAGCTAATGCATGTGTAACGAAGTCACTTAAACGAAAAGATACATGTATTAAACTATGAAGAAGTGATCGTGTTAGATACATGATGAGGGGATAAGAACGTTTGGGTTTATATAATTGATGCGTCTACACATAAATTATCTAGAAAAATTATTGTAGAGATTTCACGAAGGTACAATAGCAACTATATTTCGAATAAAATTCAGTTCTTTTCTTTAGTACCTTCTTCTCAGTTATTGTCTCGTTTCTTACTTTGCAGAATTTATTTCGCCTTTGTATAACACAACATGTTGTATTGTACAGTTTTACAACATAATTCACAAAAAATTCAATACTGATTTGAAACGTAACATGTACAATAGTGTACATCGATTGTTGACCATCTGCCACTGATACCACCTGTATTCAATAGTGGAAAATGTCGGTAACGTGGTCAATAATCGGTATATATATATTAGCTCATATAATTGAAATAAATACATGCTTTTTCAAATACATGGATTTGAAATTTAATACTGCATAAACCTGTTTGCTTATTTAATACTAACTATTTGTATATGTATAAATGTGATACTAAATGTAGAAAGAGCAAAACGATTCATTTAAAGAAGAATTATACAGAAATCAGTTGCAGATTTTTCTTTTAATAATAGTGCACGTCTGGATGCGAGTGTTTAGAAATAAAGGAAGTAAAGGGATCATAGAAAAGCGATGAAAAAAATGACAGTGGAAGGATGAAATTACATACACACATACACACAGAGTCTGTCACGATCCATGAAACGCTGAAGAGGGTCCGAGGTACTTACCTTGCGCATCATACTTACTGGAAAAATTCCTCGTCGCCAGCATAGTTGTTAAGATAGCGCCCTGCCAACAAAAAATGAGATTATGAGTAATATCATGGCATATTACAACAATAAATTGAGAGAGAAGTTATACAGCCATATCTTTTCTATTTGTCAATTTCCGAGGTATAGACTATTATGGTTTTGTACTAAAGTAGTTAGGTTTCCTTCTTATTGCTATGAAAAAGATTAAATCTTTTGCATCACGTCAACAAGTAAAAGTATTTATGATTCGATTGAAACAAAATATGAAATGTGTTATAAAGCAGCAAAGTCTAAAAATGTTCTCCTTTTTCTCCTAGTTCTTCCACTACCATAGGCAACTTAAGTGGTCTATCACTAAACTCTTGCATACCACGGGTGGGTAAAATCGCTCATCACGAAACTATTCTTACACACCACAGATAAGACAATAGGAGCGGTCAAGTGGGTACACCTACGATAGCGAAAGGGTTAAGAAACAACTGCATGCTAACATCGAATAATCGCTCAGTAAGTCTTCAGTTCGTCACGTAACCATGAAGTCATAAAATTTAACCCAATCAGGCCTTCGTTGGCAAGTTAGAAAAGAAAACAAGATCACATACTGATTCTGTTCAATTTTGTAACATAATTATGGAGTTAAATGGTAAGCACAGTATGCTCTTGTAGCCGATATGTAAAAAATCGAACACCGTAACCGTATGCATTGCCACTACGGATATTAAACGTCATGTAAATTGCAGGAGCAAGCATTTAACAATCGTATCAATAAAAACGATTGTATCCTTTATGCAACATACATAAGACACCGTATGAAAAAACACCGATGCACAAACTAAAACGAGGAAACAATTATAAGATGATTTCCGTTTTATAATATCTGTTATTTAAATAACATTTTTACGGCGAATAATGAGCTACAAATGATGGAAAAGTTGAAATTAAAACTGAAAAAAATCGCAAATAATGGAAGTTGTTAATTAAATATATGATTAAAATAGTAGAATTCGATAATTTCTTATTCCGTAAATAACAAAATAGTAAACAAAACGAATAATGGTTACCTCAATGACTAAAACTTGAACATGTAAGTAAATAGCAACATAAAAATTGAAATAATAATGAATATCCAAGTTAAAAATATAATAACATGTGATAAAACAAATAACGCAGAAACGATAACAAGTCGCGCAAAAAATGTTGTAAATTAAGTTACAAATGTTACAATTAATTACAAGAAACAGTAATAATTATTCGATTATCATCTCGATTTTTACACATGAATTTTCAGTTCTTTCTTTTATTCATTTTGAAATATTATTATGATATCACAGTAATACTTCCAATATTATTTGGCAGTTAATTTTTATTGTAATATTGTACATTTATCATTATAATGTTAGTTCTTATTCAATTTATGAAACTGACTTATATAGATATGAAAATAAACTTACCTTTAATTTACGCCTGGCATTAAATTTCTTGAGACAGTCGACTGTCTCTTGTCTATGTACGACGGATGCAACGCGCTCACGTTGCTGTAACAAAAAAAAAAACAAAATATTATTAAAACATGTTCAAAAGGTTGATCCTGTAAAACAAATAGTTTAAATATAAGAATAAAAGTATTGTGAGAATTGTAAATCTAATAACTTGTGCAAATCAAGTATCATATTATTTTTTAATAGTCATATATAACACGAGTGTAACAATTACACAAGAAGTATATGATTATAATTGACAAGTTGTATGTACTTACACAAATCCAAGGATGTTTCAACGCCTCGCTGGCGGTTATCCTCTTACTAGGGTTAACTGTTAGCATCTGATTTATGAGGTTCTTGGCTTCTGGTGTGACAGTGTCCCATTCTGGCGTAGGATACTAAAATTAATTGCATCGATTTGACCTCTCGTTTGTTTTTCAATATCTCTTCTACCTAGTCCCTTTCCTCTCTACAGAAGTTACTCGAGAAATAAACTTACGTCGTACGACCCAGATTTGATTTGGGCATATAACCGGTGTTGGTCCTCGTCCCAAAATGGGGGATAACCCACCAAGAGGATGTATAGGATAACGCCACAGGCCCATATGTCGACTGGTTTGCCGTATGGCTCCTTTTTTAAAACTTCCGGACTCAAGTAGCCAGGCGTTCCCGCGAAACCTTGACATTAAAACATCGATTTATATTTATCGAGCATGTGGAATGTATGTGTTATAGCGAAGTAGAAATATTTTATTACAACATACAAATGTAATTTACACCGTGTGTCTCGATCACGCGTACAAAAAAAGAATAACTTGAAAATTTTTGAAAAATACCAAACAATTATCTATAGGTAACATTTCAGTTCAAATTTACATTTTATAAGATCTCAAAAAATCGTTTCTAAACGAAATAAGACCATAGAATTTGAGATTGGTATTCAAGTCAAGAAGTTATGTATGGAACCAATACGATTGTTCGAACCACAAAATACAATGAATTTGAATTAACCAATAAAAATTGTTTAATAATTAATCCAAATTTATGTATTTTAAAAGTTTTGTAATAGATAAGGTAGTTTCTTTGTAGACAAAAGTTACTACATTTTGTGCATTTTGCAATGAATACGTAGACGATGTTCGGAAGTACACGGAAGATTTTTGTATTGTTTGACAGATTTTTAATTCTCTTCAGATAATCCAGATCGATCTCCAGGATAAAAGGCCATTAATGATATTGTGCAAAGCCGATTCATCGCAGTACATTTCCATTTATGAATATTTATTTTTCATTTTGATTACAAGAAGTTTTTACTGAGAATTATTGAAAATAAATAATTATTGTTACATGGAAATGCGAAATTACTTTTTAATACCTAGAATTTTGCGAAGAATTACCATGCACACAACTCAGTTTTTCATGCACAAAGAAACGTTTCTGTTTTACTCTTTTGTAATACCATAACACATTTTAACACTTTAGGTCAATGTAATTTGTACACCTTTATCCTCCTCATCCCACGATATTCCTTATTATAAATCACTTTCTACGATTCAAAGAATAATTTATTAAAGACTGCACTTTACATAAATGAAACTTAATCCTGATACTTATTTCTATATTGTTTATGTACTTTAATTAAGGTATTCAAATTTCAAATAATCGATTTTTTAAAAGAAAGAAAAATAGTTTTTGAGTATATTTTTTAGTATATATAGTATATTTTTTTATTTATAGATAGGAAAATATTTCTCGAAACAAGGGATTTTATTTTAATCAAATGCAAATATGAACTTTTATAGTAAATAATTTTATTAAACTTTAATATTTTTTCTTTAAACATAAATATTTGTGTCAAAACGGTCTGTTGACATTAATTATACTATTATGCAACAAATTCATATTCTTTAGCTTACCGTACCACGCTTGCGCGTCGCCTTGTACCTCTATTGCTAAACCAAAGTCTGCTAATTTTACGGCTGCTCCTTTTGCCTTACTTGCGAGGAGTAAATTTTCCGGCTGTAATCAAAATATTCAATTATTATCATCGGTAAATATTTCGCATCTTTATCCATTCAAATTTTATGCTTATAACCTTTAAAACATTCAAAAATTACTTTTTATCGATATGTTAGTGGTTTAAAATCTAGAAGTCAAATATAAGTGATTGTACCCTGATGTTAAAAAGTGTCGTTTTCTTTTCTTGACGATGTACTCCATACAATAACGTAACTAAACTTTCCATAATTATGTAACAGAAAATGATGTTGAAGTAAATATTTTAATGCGCATTCGCAATTTTCTTACTGAACTATACCTACTATTTATGGTACACTGCAAGAAATGTGCAAAACAATCCTTGCCAGAATGAGTGAATTTAATTGGAGTAGTACTTCATTTCTAACATTTTCTCAAGAATAAAAAAAGTGTGTACATATATATAGTGAAAAGTATGTGTTTTCAATCTTTGCAAGCATATAAACATTTTGCGTATGTCAAAATAAAACTTTGTAGAATACTCTTAGATATAAGATAGTTAAGTACATTAGGTTGGTGCATATGAAATGCCGGATTTTCTTTACATGTGAACATTTGTCTCCCTGTTTTCGTTGCGCTTTTGTTTTTGGAGTAATTTCGTTTATAGTCGTACTGTTCATTGCCAGAATCACATTTCAACAAAGAAGATTTTCTCAAAAGTGTTCCGTTTTGTTATTTGTTATAATGTTTGTAAGGATATGAAAAGAACCGGGATACGTGTACTTTTGTTCTATGAGCATAAACTTGGTAGTAATGCTGCAAAGGCTGTACGAAATATAAACCAGGCGTTAGGGAAGAATGCTGTTAACGACTGAAAAGTGCAGCGTTGGTTTGAAAAATTTCTGTTCGCTCTGAAAGTATTGGTGGAAACGAATCCAACCGTGTCTACAACGGATCTTGTTATGAGAATGAAAATTGACCATACAACAATATTGCGACACCTTTTAGAAATTGGTAAGTTAAAAAAATGGATAAGCGGGTACTGCACAAACTAACCGAGCAAAATAAGCTGGATTGGTTGAACGTATGCCCATCTTTACTAACCTGATTTTGGAAATAGATATACAGATGCATATACTCCCTTAAAAATCCGATATTTCATACGCACCATGGTAATATGTGAAATTACTTTGAAGCTACTGCTTATGTAAATAGTACTAGGTGATGTTTAATTTTTCCTCCGTTTGACAAATATGTTTCCTCCGTTTGACAAAAGTTGACGCCACCAGTAAGTTATGGTTAAAATTGTCAGATGTCAAATGTCATTATCGTAAGATTCGAAATTTGTGAAAAATATAATCGAAAATATTAGTGATTCTTTCATCAGAATGTATTCCTGAGTGTGCGAAAATGTCGAGTTTTGAGCCGAATAAGCATCATTTACTTTTGATTTGCTTCGTCAATTTAAAGAAATCTGCAGCTGAGGCGCATCGATTGCTTGTAGAAGCATATAGTGAGGCTGCCTTGTGTGAGAGAAGTTTTTTGTGTATGGTATCAAAAGTTTAAGAGCACTGAATTTGACATCGAAAACACAAAACGTAGCGGAAGGGTGAAAGTGTACGAAAACGCGGAATTGGAAACATTATTGAATCAACATGCGTGCCACACGCACGAAGAATTGGCACTTATTGACAATACTTCGAATAAAACATTAAGTTCCGTTCTTTCACAATAAATGCCCAATTAGTGATTAAAAACGGCGGATTAACTTTGTTATTCTATATATGAGTGTTATTACATGAAACAAAAATGTACAGTTATTGGCAGTTTTGTAAATATTCTATATATTTAAACATAAATTTGAATGAAAAGTACGAGTATGGAGGAGAGGCAAAAAAATTACCTTTAGATCCCTGTGCACTACTCCGTTGTAATGGCAGTGATGTACACTTTCCAATATTTGTTGAATGCAATGCGAGGCATCAGCTTCACTGTAAAATTCACGAGCAACAATGTCCTCGAACAATTCGCCGCCAGTAACTCTGAAATTCAGAAACACAATTTATGCTTTTCCATTAATACACACAGCAACAAAAACAATATTAATCCCATGTGATCATAGTAAAGTCCGTAGTCAGATAAGCATGAATGCTCTATCTCTCTCTTTCGCTCTCGAGGCAAAAGTCGATGAAATTTGATGAAACTATGTGTCTCCGTATGCAGTACGTGTATAAAAAATTGAAGCTCTGACATCTGAAGGTTTTACATACAAAATTGTATTTTAAATTCTAAGTAGCTAATTGTTCCGCACAAAATATGCACATTACTATTAGTTTGTCTGAAAATTTCTTTCTTTCCCAATAGTAAATATACACGCATTACTAGTACTGTTTTACTAAGACATATGTATTACTAATACCCAAGACCTCTCAGTACACAAATTAGCAATGAAAATAATGAACTATTGAACCGTGAAAATGAAATAAACAATTTAAAAAGTATTTGTTCAAACAGTAACATGCCAGGGGACAAGTTGCTCATGTTTATCCGGCTATAACCTTTGTACAATTTGTACACAGTGGATATTGGATCCTATTAATGGATTTTACGAAACAAATGGAAAACGTACAAAGTTAAAATCGAACGTGTTGGTAAAGGGAGAAAATTCGACACTTAAAATTAAAGAATTAAGATACCGGTACACATTTCTCAGTGTAAGTATAAATCCTACCTCAGCATTCGAGATCAATCTGAATCACACACTTGATACGATGTTCTTGAGTGTTATATCCCGTTTCTTTCCACTTTTGCCTTTCAGAATTTTGATTTATTAAATATACATAAAATATAAAAATAACAACACATTCGATTTTAATCTTTTAACGTTCAACTTCTTTGCGTGACTGCAAATCATTTGTTACACATATAACCAGCTTTGGTATTAAATATCTTGCACTACATACAGTAAAGTCTATACATTTGTCCACACATGTAGAACTACTTGCAGAAACAAAATATTTTTAATTTTATCGTATCTCAAATTTCATCATACTCATCTGATTATTTCGTTATTATGATGAAATAACCCTAAGCAAGATTAGTACAGTGAGATAGAGTATTACTGTCATTTATTTTATAATTGAAAGTATAATTTCAAATGTAAGCCTCAATACAGTTAAATCAAGTAGCGCGATATTAATGATTTACAACGTATATGATTTTTACACAAAATTAACTAATCAAACAAATCGGAGAGTATGTCTTATTTGAAGAACAATCTGTTTTTTATGACGATTCCAAATATCAGAAGTTGTGTATGAATTTCATATAACGATTCATTTTAGCAACAGAGCTCAATATTCATGCCAAAAAGGTATTGTTGATTATTTCGTAGGATGTGAAAGAAGTTATACGGAGTTTTCTATTTATCAATGATGAAAATATTATAGACTCAACTGTTTCAAGAAAAATATCTTACAAACTAAAAATTATTTACTAGAAGAGGGTCGTAAGATAATGCTATTGGTGTTGCCACAAACCACGCTATCATCGATAAAGCTGACATTAACGTATCTTTTTTCAATGAAAATTCGCATTTTTATTGTGTAGTATTATAATAACTATTTATAGATACGTAAGATATCTCATGAAAATTGTAACCTTCGTTCAATTTTGTATAAACCATCATCATTTGATTTAAAAAATTGTTTCACATTTTATCACGCTAATTATTCATACAAAATTATTTTCCCGAACTGCAAAATGTGTTGAGGTTGATTATTAACATACTTTCATTCTACCGTCGTAATAATTTCCGAGACGAAAGTCGCATTTTGTGAACACGATTTCTGCGCTCGGCTGTGCCGCACGTCGGTCATGAGGAGTAGATTGTGAGTAGACCATGGCATTCGTGAAGTCACCATTATTTTCAGATTCGGAGGATGGTCAGACTAAATAGTTAACCGAAAAATCGATTATGAAGTTGATATTAAAGATACTGAGCTGATGTTACCTATTTATTGTCTGAAAATAATCGAATTCAACAAGCTGTACGAGTTATGTTGAAATATTAAAAATATATTTACATATATAGACGCACACATATATATGTACATATATACATATATATATATCTTATTGGCATATCCTCCAACTTGAAAACCTTAGTAAATTCATACCCTGTGAAAAATATTTGCATGTAAAGAAATTCGCACCAAGGAATATCTTGATTTACTGTGTTATGTGCCAATATTTGACATTTTTGCTTATTATTATCTATTCATTGAGTGTTGTAAAATCAAGTAATTTTGCTTGCTAATTAATCTCCAGGACGTTACCGTTTCCTTATAAGATGTACGTTATTCATTATGTATAACATGTACATACATTTCAAATACTGTTAATTATATTAATGAAGATAAATATAAAGTATACACAACCACATAAACAACACAGCAGCATAACATATTTCTTGGCACACGTTTATTACACACAATTTTTTTTCCCCAAGATGTCACTCCTTTCTACAGTACAGAAATATGTTGCAATCAGAGTAATAAAGTTATGTATAATCATATACTGAAATTTATTTGTAATAAAAGAAATGTTACTTGTACACTGACTCTTATCCTCTATGATCACATTTTATTAAGTTAAATACAGTTAGCCTAGTTTTCAATTAGTTTTTCTTTAAATTACTGAACATAAAAGTTTAGTATTAAAATATTGCTCTTATACATGGAAAAAAAATTTCTCCACAGAAAGGAAACAAATTAGAGTACACTTAGGGCCGTATACGCGTATAATTTTTTCTTGCTCTTAGCGCATTTTTATTTTTATATAAAACAAGTTTCTTGTTAAGCAGTATTAGCCGGTTGAATGCTGCAGCTAATGGCTGCAATACCATCTAACCAGCCAACTTTGGCAAGATAACATTGTGTACCCGCGTGGCTTTGCACTTATGTGAAGCGTCTGAAAAATTGCAATGATCGTAAAAATAATCATAGATGACAGGTTGCGTTAACAAGATTGCATACATAGTCTGTCATTGTAATTTCTTTTCGTTTCACAATCAACACTGGAGATCACTTTAACGAAACTGAATTTAACTTTTACAAGTATTTACCGACACGACTTTCATACTTACAAATCGAAAACGAGGTAGTGGAAATTTTCCTCTTGTATACTGTCATGCAATCTCACTGTAACACAAAAATACGAATCATTGTAATGATTGTAAAACGTTCTTTCGATAAATGATGTTTTATGTAAGGAAAAAGTAATTGCTGTACAAAGCAAGTGGACTTATTGCGAAATAATAACGACGAAAGTGCATCGCGTGTACGATCGATATTACAATATATAGGATATACCTACATTGTTAATCAAGGTTTTTTGTAATATACTTCCCATGTAAACGTTGTTTTTTATTAACGAGTTTTAAAAATGTATGACATGTTGTTTAGCCATTAAAGAATACATGGTCCATATATGGATCGAAGATCTGTTTCAATGATCTTGTAACAAATCGTATGGCGGAAGTAACAACACGTGATTCTCACTATTTTGCAGATGAAATAATGGAGCTTACACGTTGCAGATAAGCCTTCCTATTAAAAATATTATTTTCACTATTCATTTAAATAACATTTTAAATAACACATAAATTTAAAACAAGCCATATCTAAAGTTTTTGATACTTCCAATAGCATCGAATAACTAATCGCAAAGTATGGATTTACAAAAATATTTTTTGGTACAATCTCAGAATTTTAATTCGAAACAAAAATTATTTAACGATAGTAAGCCTACTATATTGCCAATTATCTTTAAATTATTTTTAAAGAAACACTTTCAAACCTTGTTTTTACTATTAATAGTTATTATTACTATTAAATACTATTACTACATATTATAGTGGTTACTATAGTTATTAATTACTATTAATAATGAATAACAGAATCTTCTCTAAACATATATTACATAAAAAAGATATGTACACTGATAATAGTGGTGGTCAATCCCGCGAGTACATTTTCTCATGTCAGAGAAAAAGTTTCTGCAAAATTCAAAATGTTTTAAAAACCTACTTATTACTCTATCTGTACTAATATCTTTACCTTTATACATTTTTGTACAGTATTTTCATTATTTTTTTATTACATTGTAATTCCAGCAATCAAAAAATAATCTTAATTAAAAGTATTAAGTAAATATACTATTACAAGAACTTGCAAAAAGCTGTATTCTTACCACAAACTGCCATCCTCTACAATTTTCCACTCTATTTACGTAACTATAATAGATATACAGTTTTATATATCACTTAAAAATCCGACATTTCATGTGCACCACCCTAATATATAATATATGTTTAAAAAGGGGCGTTATTTCGAAAAAAATAATAGTTCATGCTCTCAAGTGCAAATTACACGACTTCTCGACAAATTAATATTAATTTTTATTAATTATTTTAATTCCAACACATATGTCAGGGTTCTCAACCTCATTTTATCATATTATGAAACACAATTTAGGGAAACACCGTCTAAACGATACTTCAAAAAAACATTCAGGGAATATTGTTGAACTCATGCCGTGACATATCATGAATTATTATAACTTACCAATATTTGGATGTTGAAGTTTCCTACATATCCGTGCTTCTCTTTCGAGTTTTTGAAAATCTGTAATAAGAAGGAAATACATGAGAATGATATATAGTTTGCTATCTAACTTTCAATTTTTCTTAGTGTTCCCCATAGGAAGAATAAATGATTCTCATTCATTTTGATTACTCTATTTATATCAATTATCAATAAAATTTATCTATTTGTCCGTTTAACAGCAACTAAATGTATAGTTTTTTTCTTTTTCGTTTTTTTTTTGGTAAAACCAGTTCACGGAACTCTTCCTACATTGAGTCTGAAAGTGTAAAATTATAACAGAAATATGCAGAACTCTAATTACTTTTTTAATTTTCAAAAAATGAGGTGCTAACTTCACAGTGATCTCGTTTAAATCTGAATAGTGCTACGCAAAACTCAGAAACGCATTTCACAAACATCTTTTACTGTCTCTGGAACTGTAGTTCTTATCTCAACCTTGTAAACCAGTACAAAAGGAGTATGCATTTTATCAGTAGAAGTTTTTGGTAAATTTGGAACATTGGAAGAAATGAGACACTTAAAATATGGTTGTAATTGTAACAACAGGTAGAAGAATGATAAAGGTCGTAAAAGTACAAATACCTACAAGGAAATTATGCAGTAGATGGACGCAAAAATATTTTGTCGAAAATGAATGAATTTTACATTTTATTTTGATTGTAGTACAAATTCAGGGTCACTCAAGTTACGATGAAGAGAGTACAAATAGAATTCCAAGATCACTCACCTCTAGATGACAATTTTTTGGTATTGATAATTTTTGCCGCAAATTCAAGACCCGAACTTTTCTGCACGCATCGCCGAACAACAGAAAAGGCACCCCTGAAACAAATAAAATTACAGTTAGTGTAACTATACAAGTGAAATACTCATCTGCGAGATTCTCGAGAAAAATTGTAGGACCATTGTTAACCATTTCGGTACGGTCGTCGACTATAGTCAACAGCCAGAGATGATCGCGCACATCCGAGTGTCGACTTTAGCCAAAACCTTTTACTTAACCTTAACATTACGAGTAAAGCTGCCTGTTAATGTAAAACCAACTTTCAGTGCTCCGAAACTCTTC
>JABFPT010001062.1:17833-28252 GCA_022817245.1 Nixonia krombeini | reverse complement strand
TATTGTTTATGTAGTTACTCACCCCGATTTATTTTAGAGGTTAGGCTGTCATGTTAAAGACATTACAGCAAAAACTAACATTAAAATTTGCCGAAAACAATATTTTAATAGCTTTTGTGACTTCTTCAGATCCTGAGCTATGGGTCGTGTAATTCGTGCACAACGTAAAGGAGCAGGTTCTGTATACCGCTCTCATACAAAAAGGAGGAAGGGAGCACCGAAACTTCGTTCCCTCGATTTCTCCGAGAGACATGGTTATATCAAAGGTGTTGTTAAGGTTCGTATTGTTAATTTGAATGCAGTACACAAATTAAATTTTAAATTAGAAGTTCTGTAACATTTTGTACACGTAGTTCAAGAAAAATGTTGAAGTAAAAAAGTGAAATTGAATTTAAATAAACAATCATATTGACTGTAGATCAAGCAACAGAGATCTTGAAATAACACACTAAACAAATTTATTTTATAAATTAACTGTATTTCTTGCTTATTCAAATTATAGTTATTCATAGAAAAAACTTATTACCGGCAATTAAAGTAATGTAATTTTTTATTACATTTGTATAGAATTCAAATTGATCTACAAAAACATTATTTTCTGTTACTTCATTTCACTTCTTTGTCCAAATATAATTGTTCTTTATTTATAATTGTCAATAACTGTATTGAAAATAATATAATTATCATATAGGATATAATTCACGATCCTGGAAGAGGAGCCCCTTTAGCCGTAGTACACTTTAGAGATCCATACAAATTTAAAACACGAAAAGAGTTATTCATTGCTCCAGAAGGCATGTACACTGGACAATTTTTATACTGCGGAAAGAAAGGTAATTTAAATGTATAATATGTCAAATTTCTTAAATCTCTTAGTTAATTTGATTTTTAAAAATTAACTTTTTAACTTTTTTTATACAGCAAACCTTCAGATTGGTAATGTTATGCCCGTTGGTACTATGCCTGAGGGTACAATTGTTTGTAATTTAGAAGAAAAAACAGGTGACCGAGGTCGGCTGGCTCGTGCTTCTGGCAACTATGCCACTATTATTGCTCATAATCCTGATGCGAAGAAAACTAGGGTTAAGTTACCATCTGGAGCTAAAAAAGTTATTCCTTCCAACAACAGAGCAATGGTAGGTATAGTTGCTGGTGGTGGTCGTATTGACAAACCAATTTTGAAAGCTGGACGAGCATACCACAAATACAAGGTCAAGAGAAACTGCTGGCCAAAGGTAAGAATAAAACATTTTTTTCTTTATATTTTTTATATATTAAAAATGTAATTCTCGTATTTTCATCAATCACTTTGTATATATTTTATTAAGGTAATTCCAGCAGTATTGTAAGATAGTGAAAGGATTTAACATGTTACATACAACATTTATTTTCAGGTTCGTGGTGTTGCTATGAACCCTGTTGAACATCCTCATGGTGGTGGTAATCACCAACATATTGGTAAGGCATCTACGGTTAAACGTGGAACTAGTGCTGGACGTAAGATCGGTCTTATTGCTGCCCGTCGTACAGGAAGAATCAGAGGTGGAAAGACAGACACCAAGAAAGACGATTAGATGAATTATCTTCTCTTGGTACATATTGTATAATAAAAATGTCATAAAATGAATGTTGTCTTGGGTTTTTATTTACTTCTAAAACAAACTTTTAAAAATACTACTGCACATTTTATTTATTTTATGTGTTATCTTTATTTTATATTCTTTTTTTTTTAAATTGTTTTATACGTATCTGTAGTATTTCCTAATATTTTTCCACGTAAGAGTATTTCTTTAACAGTAATATTAAAAGAACTTCTAAAAGAAAAAGATTTTTTATTGATATCTAAATTATATACAGCGAATTTCTTAAAATTCTAAAAGCGAGTTAGTGTTGGTATGTAAAATAGTAGACTTGATTTTTCATGTGCAAAGTGCTGCCATCTATCCCCATTTGAGTTAATCAGTATTTATATATCCTCCGAACTTGGAATTTCACCAAGCAGACGATACACTGACTAGTGTAAAGTCGGACGCGAAGCTGCGGAGTTAACTGGTGACGCGACAAATTCGGGCAGGTGGAGGTGCTCAAGCATAAAATAGAAAAAAGACTCAAATTCAACATCAAGTTTAATATTCAGCCTACTGTTATTACGAGAATTAAAATTCTAGATACGCGAGTGCATCGTGCAAAAAAATAGTACATTGCCGTGAGTATATCATTGGATTTGGCAGATGATAAACCATTATAATAAAATTGTCAATTTTCTTTTTTACGGTTAAACAAAAAAGTAAAGTAAAAGAAATTAACGAAAAGAGAAAACTAGATATGTTTAATTGTTACATTGGAGTTCTATTGCAAAAACGGAAATAAAGTCGCAGCCATCTTGTTGGCGACATTTGTATCGCTTCAGCCATTTTTGTTGCGCGACGTCAAGTGCAATAGATCTCTCTGACTGTCTCCTTCTCTCACTCCCTCTCTTCCCTCGCAATCGGTGCCACAGTGCTAAAGTTTCCTTTGTGTTAGAACGACGTTAGACAGCCGGTTGTTGAGTTGTAATTTAACAATATTATCAGTCTATCGTGATTCTTATTTTAAACACAGAGTTGAAGAAGAATATACATTGGATTACTTTCGTTGTGAAGCGATACGAGTAACGCGTGTTAACCCGAAGAGCAACGACAACTTCCCGAGGCGGAGTAATATGAGTAATGCAGCCAACCAAAATGGATCAGGTCTAGAGCAGCAAGTAAGTCCGACGAGATTTTGAAATCACCAAATTATTTTTTACAATGCTTCAGCTGTTTAATTCTTTATCCTACTTTTCCTTATTCTGCTCCACTACTCCTGTTCAATATTTTTTTGCAACTTGTGCACACCGTCTAATGTGAGGAATCATTGAAGAATGCAGTTACCGTTATGAAAAAATGTGCTTCGGCGAATCGCACGAGGTGATTCAACCACGCGAAATTTATGACGTTCGTTGAGCGTAATGGCGGCCGAGATTCCGAAACAGTATCTCATTTCCTTCTGAGATCAGACTTCTTTTAAACACATGAAGACTGATTACAGGATTATTGATAAGATGAAATTGTTCAGAATTAATGCGTAATTCTTCCTCTATGAGTAATATAAATTGCAACATGTGGGTTAAGAATGACTTTTCTTCTTCCTATGTATTAAGGCTTGTATCCTTGTACATGAGTATCAAGAATGGTGTGAATGTATACAGTTGTCAGCTTAATAATGAATAACTTTTATTTTTTATTAAAAAATATCTTCTTATGATAATTGTGTGGTAGTATTCAATCATATATAGGTAATATAATTATACTTTAAAGAGAAACTTTAATATAATATAAACTATAATATATTTAAATATAATCTTTCAATGTGTGCTAGTAATATATACAATATTCATCTTAGCAAATTTTATAATATTTTACTGTTTGATATAAATGTACAGAGATAATGTTCATATACTATTACTCTACAATAACTCATATAGTATTACACAACAATACTATATAATTTGTATATTTTCATATGCTGTTTAATATAAATCTGTGTTTGTATTAAACCACACACAATGCACTGTTGAAGAATGTATATTGTTCTCTTAAGAAGGTTTGAATCTTAGTTTAAAAACAAATTTTGTTTCTTATTACAGTTAGCTGGTCTGGACTTGCAGGACTCCCGCCAGCCGAGTGGGGATCGCTACGTGCCACCGCCCTTACGCAATAAATCTGCAAGTAAGTATCTGTTAGATTAAAGGAAATATAAATTGTAATACTCTACAGATTTACTTCAAATTTTTAATTTATTTACTTTTCTTTAAATGTTCATTATAAAGGTACCTTCTGTATAATGATCATGTAAAATTATTCATTATAACATAACATTAAAGGCGTATTTTATTTAATGAAAATATTGTCTGTAGTTCTGAAATATTACGTTACCAAATAATTATACTTTATACCATTAATTTGGTAAATTGAATTTTACGATTTAAATTTGATAAAATAATTTTTTCTACTGGGAAGCTATACAAATGTATTGGTTTTTCTACATTACAATAGACTTTTATCAATGATTGTAGGTAGCTTACCACCAAGTGATCATCAATCAAACCATTCTCGATCATCTTACTCTGATAGAGGCAGAGGATCTGACCGTGATCGTGAAAGAGAGAGAGATAGAGGCCGTGGTGGTAGCAACAGTGGAGGTGGTGGCTACAAAGATTTCCGCAACGGTCGAGATATTGATTTCGGCAATTTTGGCGGGTGGAATCGTCGTAGTCAAGAAAATGGTCGTGAAAGAGATGGTTATAGATATTCCAACTCAGAACGTGATCGTCCAGTCACCACTGGAAATGATCGCTGGCAGGAGCAGCCAAGAATCGAACGCTGGCAGGATAACAGAAATGAGCGATCGAATAGATGGAATGACAGAGATGGTAGAAACAACCGAGGTGAGATTGACTGGACAATCCCAACTGCCAGAGATGAACGACTTGAGTTGGAGTTATTTGGAAGTGGCAATACTGGTATTAACTTTAGTAAATATGAGGATATCCCAGTTGAGGCTAGTGGCGATGATGTTCCACCACACATTAAATCCGTAAGCACAGTAATTTTTTACTTTTTACAATATGTCGTTTAAAGTGCATAATATAAAAAATTAATTTGTTTAAATATTACATATATTAAGGTAAGGTATTTCTGAAACATTTGTAATGATTTTTAATCTTTTTTTTACAGTTTGATGAAATACAGCTGACAGAGATAATAAAGAACAGCATTAACTTAGCTGGATATGACAAACCAACTCCGGTTCAGAAATATGCAATCCCAATAATAATTGGGCGACGCGATGTGATGGCCTGTGCCCAAACGGGTTCGGGTAAAACAGCGGCCTTTTTACTGCCAATTCTGAATCAAATATACGAAAGCGGGCCAGTTCCGACACCTGCCTATACGTCTGGTAGGCGCAAACAGTATCCGCTGGGTCTGGTGTTGGCCCCAACTAGAGAATTAGCAACACAGATTTATGATGAAGCACGTAAATTCGCATATAGATCTCAAATGCGTCCTGCTGTCGTTTATGGCGGAGCAAATATTGTGGAGCAGATGCGAGAACTCGATCGCGGATGCCATTTACTTGTTGCCACTCCGGGTCGTTTAGTGGACATGTTAACTCGTGGAAAGATTGGGCTACAAAACTGCCGGTAAGTATAAAAGCGCATCATAAATTAGTCCATTTTTTTAAGATAATTATCTAATTAATTGTTGCAATTTATTTTTTTTAGATTTCTGGTCTTAGACGAAGCTGATCGTATGCTTGATATGGGCTTTGAACCTCAGATCAGACGCATCGTTGAACAGGATAATATGCCCATTACCGGTGACAGGCAGACTCTTATGTTCTCTGCTACTTTCCCAAAAGAGATCCAAATGTTAGCCAGAGATTTTCTCAACAATTACATCTTCCTATGTGTCGGTAGAGTAGGATCTACATCTGAGAATATAACACAAAAGATTGAGTGGGTCGAGGAACACGACAAGCGATCATACTTACTTGATCTTTTAAATGCAAGCCGACTAAAAGAACCTAGTTAGTATCTTCAATCTTCTTCATTATGTAATTAGTGCGATTTTCGTTTTAGTTATTTGAAAAATAATGTTACATTTTTAATTGATGTTTCAGCTAAAGAATCTCTAACTCTGGTATTTGTGGAAACGAAAAAAGGGGCTGACATGTTAGAAGAATATTTACATAATCAAGGCTATCCTGTAACAAGTATTCATGGCGACAGAAGCCAACGCGAACGAGAAGATGCATTGCGTCGTTTCCGTGAAGGTATAGCCCCGATTTTAGTCGCAACTGCAGTAGCTGCTCGAGGACTTGATATTCCTCATGTAAAACATGTAATTAACTTTGATTTACCAAGTGATGTTGAGGAATATGTTCACCGTATTGGACGTACTGGTCGTATGGGCAATTTGGGTTAGTATAGTTTTTTATTTATATGTTTTTTTTAACGTGTACATTATTTCATTATAATAACAATGTGATTTATTGGTAATTACAGGAACTGCAACATCATTTTTCAATAATAAAAATCAGAATTTAGTACGCGATTTAGTAGCTTTGCTAATGGAAGCAAAACAGGAATTGCCGAATTGGCTTGATAACATGTGTTCAGAAGTGAGACATACGGGAGGTGGATCACGACGTACTGGAATGTCAAAGGGTGGTAGATTCAATGGTGGCTTTGGCGCAAAAGATTATCGTCAAACAAGTGGCGGTGGTCCGCGAAGTAATGGCCCTTCAGGAAGACCTGGTGGATATGGAGGTATTTCCCTTTTTTTATAAAATTTGTGTAGTATAATCATATAAAGTGATTTTTAATATTTAAATTTTAATACAGGTCATGGAGGATATGGAAACAACTTCAACTCCAATTATAATTCCAGCAGCAATGGCAGTGGTAATGATTGGTGGTTAGGTTAACTTGTAAGAAGCCATTCCCAAACACCATCTTCACTGACTATCATTCTTATTACTATAATTATTCCACGAGCAAATTTAACTCATGTAAGGGAGATACAGTAAGTTCACACTATCAAAACACATACTCTATGCATAACAGGACAAACATACCACCCTCTGAAACACTATTTCCTTCAATTGCCTGTTTACATGAGATATCGTATATATACCTATATATATATTTAACAAAATGAAAGATTCAACATTTACACTGTTTCTCAAAAACATGGTTCATAATCATTCGAAACAAGTCACAAACGAGTTAGCTGCATAAAAAAGTATGCTGCGATCAAATGCAGTGGATATTCGTTCATTGACATAGGCGAAAAAGACGAAGTCAAAATGTGAAAGAGAGGAAAACTTGAATCATATGTCGCAGCGCCAAAACGTAGAAGAAAAGTCGTCATTGTCGATTGAAATTAAGTGATCGTTACTGGTAATTCCTGTAATAACGAGTAATACATTAGGTGAATACTTAGCAAAATTACGTAGAGAGCTCTCCTGTCGGGACAACAGGACGCATCGTGATCTTACTGATTAATCAAGCGAACTGTCTGTAACACATGAAACGCATGTTTACGCCGAACGGAAAGCACTAACAGTCACTTCTAGAGCATGAAGCAGCATTCGCGAAAGAAGTAAGTCACTGGATTCTTTCCTAAAACTTTTCTCATTTCGTATATTCTATTCTATTCTCAAACGACGAATGGTACTATGTTCTTTTGCCGTCCCTGGATTGTTGTATGTGTCATCTGCCAGAAAAATATAGGGAAAGAAAGCCACACTTCCAAAAGTGAAAAACATTATTAAAAAGAAAATGTAGAATACGATTGAAAGCGGGACACGTCTTCGGATACTTTTAAACATCCTTTTTTCGTCTAGGTCTTGCCCGTTTCTTCTTAGGGTACATTGTAAGGTATGAATAGATATATATGTTACAGGGAGATGTTACTTTTTGCGTAGAACTTCCTCAAAGCATTTAGCACGCAATATGTATAGCTGGCTACACATATATACATATGCACTTTGCGATACTTCCTTTTTTTCTAGAACAATAAAGCATATATTTCTATGAGTAACAAAGACGTCTCGTGGATTACTACTGTCGGTTATTTAGATGTCCTGTATTATTATCGATAATGACGGACAACATACAAATATGCGTGAGACAAGTTGTTGACAAAAACGAAAAAAAAGAAAAAATATAAGGTTGCAGTTACAGATGATTGAAAAATAATGAATAAGAAGCGACAAACGGAAGAGTAGGCAAACACGTATCGCGCGAAATTGATCGACGAAGCACATATGCGCGTACATATAATATTTTATAACTGTATTTATCATTACGATGCGCTATATGTATTATAAATAAACACATTAAGTAATATTCGTAAATACATAACATTAAAGTAACTAAAAAAAGAAACGACTGTGATATTGAACGATCTTGTGACATTCAATTTCCACGCGAATTGATGAATGATAAAGAAAATACGAGCATTGAATTTGTTACAGTATTGGTATTGAATGTCAAGAAGGACGAACTCGTTCATGAGCCAGAGATGGAATATTAAGTCGTTGCGATACTGTAATAATAGGGGTTTTGCAGGTAAAGTGCTTGAGCTCGCTTTAGCCAGCTTATTACATTTCCAAAGAAATTATATGAAACTAATGTTACTAGATTTCCTTTTTCTAACTGCGTCTATGATGAAATTTTTTTAGTAAGGAGATTGCATTTAGCGAATAATGCGTCTCTGTTTAATGTTATTTTTTGTTGAAACTATTATTTTCGGTGTATTATTGTACCCATCGGCGTAACCACTTAATATGCAAAACCTCGAACATATAAATTGGCTGTTGTCCGATTGGGGAGGGCTGAACGATAGCTCTTGCAGTCCTGAAGAGACATTTTAGGGCATTGTTTCTACTTAAAAAGCAGTACTCGTTGACAGTACACGAGTCGAGTGTATTGTTAACGAAAAATCTTAGAGCTTTGTAGTATGATCGTATTTTTTGTGTAAACGTCGTATTTTTATCCAATGAGAAAAGTACAAATTCAATTTGCGTGACAACTAACAGGATTTTTGGAACACGTCGTAACGTATACTTGTTACATTGATAGATTTATAGTGCAATCGCGTGAATGTGGCCTTGTGTGTCGTGTGCCAGTGGACCAAAGTATGAATGCAACTACTGCGTCTACGGCAGCTTCGATGTTGCGAAATTTAAGGGATAACGATCAATTTCCAACAAAACAGATTAATTCATCTTCAGTGTTTCACATTCGTTTAGAATTCGGCAAAAGGATGTCTGGCGTAAATGCAGTCAGTTTTCATATCTCAAGTTAGGATTGAGTAAAACTACAAATCAAGAATTGCAAATTGCATCGTTAACTTTGAACGGCCAGACGACCGAAAAAATTTACGCCTGGTAGTACTTGCGAGAATTTGGCATTATTACGTTCATATTTTTAAGAAAAAAAAACATCTTTTTTCGGGAGTATATTATAGTACATGTGTTGTGTTGTACACGAACTTTATGGCACAAGGATTTGATAGAAATTTCGTCGTTGTGAAATACTCGAGTATAACTCGCGAGTACAATTTCACGTGAACTGTGGTAAAAGTAGCAGACGCGAGCTGTTTTCTAGAAGCCTTAGACTGTATTAGTGGACAGTGGAAAAATACATAACTTGATGGATAACTTAGAATTTGTTATCTTATTAGTTGTACAGTAGTGTGTATAAAACTTGTTAAAAATCCTCGAGACTTATTTTTGTGTTCCTTCCGTTTCATATTTTCATGAAACTTAGTATACTAAACTCTTGTTTATTTTAGCTCTCTTTCGCATGAGATTCACTTCGATTAAGTTAAAATGAGTGAGAATCGACTGTGGTGACGAAATGGCAATTCGGTTTCGCGAAACGATTAAATCCATTGTCCATTGATAAATAGCAACAAAAAATATCGCCTGAACTGCTCGAATACTCGAGGCGAATAGGAAGATACGCTGAACGAACAGTTTTATTTATTAATTCTACTAAGTATTTATTTCGTCTTCAGTCTTTCTGTTAAAGAACACATGTTCTATGCGGGAAAATTATAACGTCATGTTTAGTCCTCTGAGGTACATCGGACGAGCAGCCTTGGAAAACAGTTTTGAAAAATATTAACAGAATGAAAATGTCGATAGAAAAGT
The DNA here is from genome assembly GCA_022817245.1 of Nixonia krombeini. NCBI lineage: Eukaryota > Metazoa > Arthropoda > Insecta > Hymenoptera > Scelionidae > Nixonia > Nixonia krombeini. The sequence goes on along the minus strand of JABFPT010001062.1, from coordinate 18,505 downwards.
ACAGAGAAATACTTTGTATGAGATTGACGATAATGGTGGTATTTATGTACACGTTGCAAGCATATCTCTTTATATACTTTTGAGATTTAATTTGTAAATATCATTTTTTATCAAATTGTAAAACCGTATGCATATACATGTTTCATATATGCGTTATTACAAGGTTCATCAGTGCATTATCGTATAAGCTGATCGTCAATTTTATACATATTATTCGAAAGGCACTTTGGTGTCTAAATAGCGAGAAATGCAAATATAGGAAAGAACATATTACGGCAAGAAATATATGAACACATATTATATGTACAAAAAACGACGATGGTAACTGTGACTGCAATCATTCTATGGATGTAAATGATGATAAAATATAGAAAGATTGGTAGTGATTCCCAAAAACAGGAATCAGAAATGGGCAGAAAGAAATGAAATCTAACAAGATAAAATATACTTTTTCTTTGGTCAATATATACAACACATTTTTAAACGAGAAATAAATAAACTTGTAACTAAAATCAATTTAGAATATTAATTTCCTGCAAACAAAAAATGTATTTTTTATCTTGAATTTTGGAGATATTATTTCCGCACGCATTCAAAAAAATATCATGTTCACTAAATTACAAATTGTGCGTGAAATTTAACAAGAAACGAAAGTTTAGAAAGAATATTGAT
>JABFPT010001061.1:18577-29917 GCA_022817245.1 Nixonia krombeini | reverse complement strand
GGGACGTGTAGGGGTGAGAGGAGGTGTGGTCAGTGACATGTCGGGCTTAGCCGGTGTTGTGTGTGACCCTGCTCGTGTGCGTGGTGCTGGGGCGGCCGGTCTCAGCGGATGTGTGTGGAGTTCGGGGGAGAGTGTATCCCGTCAGCAGAGACCAGCGCGTGGTGTCGACCGGACTATCTGTTTTCGCCACTGAATAATACCCCCGCCACGGGGTTGTCTCCCCCCCCCCCCCCCCCCGCGCCATTCCCCCTTCCTTCGCGAATTCCTCGAGACTGACGTTTCCCAGCCAAGAGGACGATGCAAATAAGTTCGGGGTACGGAAAGGCGCTAACGGCGATCAAACCAACGGATAATTGCAAACAGTTTGTAAAGCAGGATTGCTTTATTATACGCGAGTTTGTAATTACGCGGCGAAGAATACGCGGATTAGCATTTAAACAAGAATCATTCGATCTTGGCCGGCTGAGGCGAAATGATGTACAACGCCTGTTACTATGATTATCGTGTGTCAATACAGGCGAGCGCTCGGACGCTTTTGAGCGGCAGGATTATCCGCGATCGTCGATCTTCCCATCGACCGCTTCGGAAACGGAAGATCGATGGCGCGTTTGCGCCTTTTCAGTCTTTGTCCCACAGCGGCGTTTTTTCCGCGAAATAATGACGAGAAACTCCTTAACGCGGCGAACAAGATTCGCTCGATACTGATTGATGAGGATCGTAAGACTGACCGTTGCTTGCACAATACCGGCTAAGTCGGTATTGTAAATAGTCAGGCCTCGCAAATTGCCTTGTAATTAATGGAGCTTTTCATCGACTCGTTTGCCAGCGAGCGTTGGATGGTAAATAAGCTACGGGTGTTTGACGCAACGCGACATATTTCATTGGACGATGAACAAGTCGATCAACGACGAACTGCAAACGAAACCTTCAAGGTCATACTCAGGCACTAATTAAATTCCATTAGGGGATTATTACGTGGGTGGAAATTGGTATCGGCCAATTTTTTTCCGATATTGGAGGGATGTTGATCTTGCATCGGTCAACCGATATTGGCAGATGTGGACGAAAACGACGTGGCCCGACAATCGGATAAAATTGGCCGAGACTAATCTCCACTCGAGGGGCGATGTATAGGCGAGACTTTCTTTTTCAAAATGGCCGACACCAATGTCATACGCAATGACTGCAACCATTCTGTGTCAGAATAATCCTGTGTTATTGGTAAGAGAGTAAATACCCAGTAGGGACCGCATTAGCCGTCGTAGGCAATGTGCGAATAATCAGGTGGAAAAATTTCGACATCTTCCCGTGTAGGTATTGTAGAGAAAATAGATGAACGTGACAATCGTACCGAAACGGTGACAAAAAATCGTTGTAGTTGGCAGTGTAAGTGACAAAGACAATAGTTGTAATGCGACCTTTGGTCATTAAAATGTTTCTGTTTATATAGTAAAAAATTGTGTAAAAAAAAGTGTTTCTTTTTTGCAACATTTCATCTGCTCTTCTTCAGACTGTTCAGGGTAACATTGTTACGGTACAGTATGCCCAATACGAACCAAAAGGCCGATATTGGCCTGATAGTGAATGGCCAATATGGTTGTGATATCAAAATGCCGACATCATTTTCTCCTATACTCGCTCGATATCAGACAATTATTGACCGAGACTGATTTCCACTCGGTTAGTTTGATCCGGAGATTCTATCAACAACGCGAGGATGACACAGAGAACGAAATCCTCAAGGTCATACCCACGCGATATGTAAAAAATACACTTGACTCGAATAGGAAGCCTATATTCCGACATTGGAAATCCATTAATGACGGGCCGGTGTTCGGCACCGTGTCCAAATTCGATTAGACGATCTTTCGATCAATCGGCGTCGTCTCGTCATCGGGTGATGGAAACGCGACTGGAAACTGGCGCGGACAAGGCTGAAATCCTACACTCGCTTTTCATTATTCCTTTCACATTCGGTCTCGTGTTTCCGATGGTCAGCCAGATGTCTCGGCAATACCGATTCCGGAAAAAATCGTTCTTCATATCGAATGTCTCGCGGCTGTGGGGCAGATTGTTCCAGACTCTCGTCATTCCTCGTTAAACTCTAATGAGTTTCATTAATACCGCGTGGATATGTAGAGGGAGCGACCAGGCTCGTCGTCGCGTAACTCGAGTTATGGACGTAAAATCCAAGGCGTGGCAAAAGTAAAGCGCGTGCTAACGGTACGCGGTACATACCTAAGCCGTTTGCCGAGATATCGAGACTATCGAGCTGCTCTCGTTTACCGACTTAACAAAGACTTTGTTACTACTCGCGGCTGTCACGTGACTTTTCTTTAACTCGCGAAATCATCCATCGTTTTATTATACGCGGCATTTTCCTTCCTCCAATGACAATTTCCAATGCCGCCGAGGTGACATTTCCCTCGCCGTTGATAAACATCGCAAGGTTGTTTGCGCGAAAATGTCGAGATAAAAAATCATTGCAACGATCACTTTCGCCGTTGGCTTCGATAAAGGCAATTTTTAATTGGAACCGTGTGGAAACGGCAAAGTTGACATGTCGAATACTTTGTTTATATTTGGCTCCCTAACGCGATTCAATTACGCGGACAGTTTTTAGCGGGTAAATTATCACGATCGTGTAAGAAACAGTGTAATTCGTTTTTTTCATCATTTGCGAGGAGGTTCGGTGTCGTAACGTTACCGTTAACGCTCGCCAAAGTCGAGAGCACAGTTAGGGATAATTGTATGCCGCAAACTTTACATTTCGAAAGCCAAATGACAGCTCGGACATGAGGCAAAGCGCGCAAAAAGTGACCGATACATTTCGGATGTGCCGAATCACGCTCACTGGCCTATTCACGATGTTTATTCAATATTAGCGGGCTATAATTTCAAACGTGTACAAAGCTGTACCGTCCGGCTTGAATCGGTATATGGAATAATTGGATGTGAAGTGTAAAAAATTAAAAAAAAAAAAAATGAAAAAATAATAGCAGATCTCGGTCTAAGGAAAAAAAAGTTAATGCACAACGTGGTCCGCGTCTCGACACAGCGAGTGAAAAAGTATTTTTATACAGTCCTTCCGACATAAATGCTTTTATTAAATAATTTATTAAATTTGCGATATAACATTGTTTTTTGGCAAAATTTGACAATCTGCTCGCAAACGCGTCTTTTGATATTTTTTTGCGACTCAAAGATTCGATAATTTTACTTCATTTTTAGAGAAATTGATCAGAAAAAGATTTGCTATTACGGTATAAAATAATTCATTCTTGAAACAGAGTCGAGATTGCGGCAACTGTCTCCTACAAAAAATGTGACGTTTTAATAAAAAAAAGGAACAAAAAAGTTTAATATCACCGTGTCGAAAATTAGATCAAACATTGCATGACCTTCCTCGTCGGAATCGAGGTCTTGCATCACCTCCCGAACTCCCTGCGGTGTACACACCCAACCATCACCGAACACACCGATATACACCGAACACACGTACAAAATACAGGCGTATCGAACAAAAAGGAAGGTTAGGAAAATTGTGTTGCTTTTCATTCCCATCCAGCGCCGCGATTTGCCTACCACGAGAGCGGTCAGTTTCGTAGGCAAACGAAGAAATCGAGTTGGCAGCCTCGTTCGTTCCGCCGGAAAAACATTTTACACAAACGAGCTATCCTTCAACGGTTGCACGGACAGACGCAAACGCGACTCCCTCGTTACCGTACAACCAGCGGCCATTTGCACTTCGCGGTGTAATTAGCGTTTAATTGCCGCCGAAATAGAACCGATGGACACGCGATCGGCGCATTAATATTCATCGGGTTGCAAAGCCGCGCGAGCAGCTTCTTCCCGGCACGCGGTTTCCGCCCGTCCTGTGGAAACGCGGGGCAGTAGTTGCGCGAGGTTTCGCATGCGCGTGCCCGATCGTCTCTTAATTAAGCGGCGTGGCGCGCTAATCCGTTGACTCGGTACCGCGACGTAGGTGCCCTGCGCTCTCACGGGAAGGATTTATGTAACTCGTCCCAACGTCGCCGCGAAGCAAACGGTACCGCGGCGCGATTCCATGTTAATTAGGCCAGGTTGAATACCGGCGTGAGAAATTCGCATGAAAGCATCGGAGATGGCATGCGTGTGTCCGACCGTTGCGTCACTGCTCCGCAACGAGAGATATTTACTTGTCATTCATAGTCAAGGCGAGTTGCCTCTCAATGAATCCTACCGGAGAATATATATCGAGCGCTCCGCCTAGGAAAAGTTCTACGGCCGCGGGGAATCTGATTTTACCGCGGATTAACCGAACGCGGAAGACGTTCTTCGGGTGAAATACCGGCGCCGACTTTCCGTTCGCTCTTTAATCGCTGAAATAATTAACGCCGGTTTATTGCGCTCGCTGCGAACATTCCCGAATTGAAAAAAAAAAAAAACTAATATTCGAGAGAATACTCGTAATTATACGCGATATATCGCGATCGTCGTAGCGGCAAATGTCGTTTTGACGAGACGTGGGTCACGGCCGCGAGTGCAATTTTCGTCAAATCAGCGAAAATTGTTCGAGTCGGTGAGTGATTTGTACGCGAGTGTGAAACTTCTGCACGCGCGGTTCCTTTATGCGCCTCGCGTAACGCGATTAACCCAGCCGAAAAATCTCCTACTCGTGATGAACCATGTATGAACGCCAAACGAACTTTTCACCTCTACACGAGTAAAATTCTCGTTCCGTTCGATCTTCCTCGTCCTTGCGCTATGGAACGTAGACTGTTCATAAAAATTGCTAATAGTGATAATATCGATTTAAAAAACTCCGTAAAGAATAGATCGTAAAAAATGTCATTTGCGATTACCGCGTAAAAAGTTAACATACGTAAAAAGTGCCGTTAAATTACATACGAGGATTTCGTAGAAGGAACATTCGCGATCGCTACTCTCCTTATCATTATCATCCAGCGGAATCGCACTGTTCCGCTTAATAGCCGAACCACAGCGTCGGAAACTCGCACGTCGCGGCGGTCGCGCGTGGGCTTGATGCATTGATTTCTCGAATTATGCGAGTCGCGCTCTCGTATTTGCATGCGTCAGCGAGCTGGCGAGCGAGTATGTGTACCACGTGGTAAATTTATCGCCGTCGAAAGAGGAACAATGCCATTATTTCGAGAAAGACACTCGAGCCGTGCCATTGTTCGAGAACGAAGCCAAACGGATGATGATGCGGAGTGTCGTTATGGGCGGATGAGTGCGGATAGGCTTGTACGCGTGTGTATAGGTGTACACGCCAGGGTTAGCCGCCAAGCTGACCGAGACACCGCTGCTCTTCCACTCCCCGGTGGAACGTGACGAATTGACGTCCGGGCGTTTCCGGCAAAAGGAACCGTTAGCGGACGTTCCGCAAGATCTCGACAGCGTTGTATCGGTCGGGAAACTGCGAAAAGTCACCGGGGTATGGAAAAACCCTAACTTGCCTTATCAACGCTAATTCCGGGATATCTCCGCGGTACGTTGTTACGGTATTATATTGTCGTTACTGCGAGTGAATAAACATCGCTTTTGGTCATCCATAGGTTATCCATCGCCGGCAAAGGAACGAGTACACGTAACCAAGTGTAGATATTTAGAAAGAGGAAAATAGTTGAAAACGAGAGAGTTGAATGTCACCGGATTGGTAGCCGACCAAAGCTGTTGTTTGTTAACGAACAAATTTGAGTGTAGCGCCCTCGGGGCAGACGGCGGTTACGGATCAATCGTCTCTCGGTGATGGAAAACCATGATGAAACGAAAATCGCGCAGTGGGAAACCCGTGTTTCCCTTTTCGAGCCGGATGATTTCTTCATAAACGAGCCGTAGATCGCGCGATGGACGACACTTGAATTTATCGCCGGCGTCGTTCCCGCCATTGGAGCTGGATGCAAAACCGTGTCCACAAAGCCCGGAAGCGCGTTCCCGTACTCGCCCGCGGGACTAACGCGGCCGAGGAACGGTACACGCGCCAGCGGCAATTACCGCTGCCGCGGCCTGTTATTATGATTTACTTTGTCGACTCTCGTGTAATTAATCGTAATGGAATCGTCGTTCGAGGAGTCGATAATCGCGGAAGATCGGAACAGGTCGTCGAAGATTTGCCATCGGGCTACGGAGAAATCAGATTTCGCGATAGAAACGCTTAGCTGATATCCGGTGTATCGGAAATAATACGCCAATAACGACAAGTGCGACAATGTCGACCGCGGAAGTTGTTCCTGAGGAAAAGACGCGGCTGAGTTCGCGAGGACGACGCTTCGCGGTTCAACGATCAGACGGGCTACTGGTGATAACGAGACCATTAGGGAAATGCGCGAGCGCGCTAAATCAAGATCGTGCGGACGTCTCGGCCGGGACCACACCTCTCCGCGCGAGGTTTTAATGCCTAAAAATCGGATAAAGTCTATTAATCCCGTCCCCGGGCACGCAGCTTCGCTTGGAGAGGGGCGGGGGCGGCAGGGGCGGAGGATACGGTTTACTTTACGCGGTAACGTGGTAAAGAGCGCATAACTCTCGACGCCGCGCAGACCGGATTAGCTACGCGCGCTACGGATTTACACGCGCACGTGTGTTCGTGCAACGCCCGAGATGCAATCGCGTCTTGTCGTGTCGCGCAAATTTAATAACCCGCGTCTCGCCGACGACGCGTCGAAACGCCTTTAATCACGCACGACGTTTTGACGGCGTGCGACGTCACTTCCGGCCATACGGTGTTGATTAATTATCGTTTCCCTCCGCGTTCCGGAGAACGGGACAATTTTCCAGAGCTACTGGAATTTTCTTCGACGTCGGGCGCGATTCACCTGCCGACGACTGACCTTTTTTCGTCCCGCGGTCGCGGTCGCCGCCGCGCGAAAGCTATGATTAATGCGGCGCGGATTTGCGTTACGAATGTAGCGAGACGGATACACTACGCGCCGAGCGAAACGAGCCGAACATAATCGACGTTTCGTTTACATATTCGCTCGAATATTTTATTACGGGTCGCGTTTGGTGCAAATGGAGCGGTGAGCGCGGTAATATAAACACGAGTTGAAAAGTGTACCCGAGAGCCAGGCGAGATATATCGCCGTAATGAAGGGAAATTAACTTACGCGACGAAAGCGCGACCGGTGATTAATCCTCGAGCGTAACTCACTCGCAGCTAGTTCAGCGGCAAAGTACGTGTCTCTATAATCGTCCGCGACCGTGGAAAAGCGTATTTGGGAAAAGTCCGTTTGGAAAAAGAAATTTGTGACCTTGGGTATCGCCCCGCCCTGGAATCAACATCTAAATTTTACTCTTCATTCGATTTCTGCGACGAATATATAAAACGTAATTACACAGGCAATATCGAATTTCGGATACTATTTAACTTAATTAATTACGAATAACTAAGATTAATTGATATGATCGAAATTAATTAATTACGATTAATTGCGATTAACTACGATTAGTTACGATTAACTACGATTAATTACGATTAACTACGATTAATTACGATTAGTTACGATTAACTACGATTAATTACGATTAGTTACGATTAACTACGATGAATTACGATTAACTACGATTAATTACGATTAGTTACGATTAACTACGATTAATTACGATTAACTACGATTAATTACGATTAGTTACGATTAATTACGATTACCCATAGATCAACGCCACTCCATCGTGTCATTGGCGAATTAGGAATAAGAGGTACATCTGAAAAACGGCGTTTTTTGTTTATTGCAATATCGTGACATTTGACAGTACGCTTTATAAATCCATTAGCAATGTTTATCGCGGTAAAAGTATAACACACGGTATGCGGATACGAGCGCATTATTATGCATAACGGTAAAAGTTGCGTGCGATTGATACAGGCAAGTATACACTTTGCGATAAAAAGTGTACGTTGCTGTATAAGCAGTTATCACGGCGTGCGCATTATTTGCATCGCGCATTAGACTCGCGTGATATTAATTGCACATGACACGCTTCGAACTTTTGTGTCGGGCAGATCCGGTGTCCGATCGTAATATGGAACGAGTCTCTCGAAGCCACGCCCGATCCGCCGTTTCCCCGCGTTCGAACGCTTTTCGGACAAAGTTTCCCGCTAAAAATGACCGAACGAAGCGAGTTTCGTCGGCGCCTCGAACGAGGAAAGTCACCGTTGACCAGTCGCCGCGGAAACGGCTTTAGCGCATTTCGAGTAATCAGAAGTCACAGAACCGTGGCGAATTGCACTGTTAAGTCCATAATCGAGCGTTCGGTACGTCACTCTTAACCCATATTCTGTCTAAAATTAAATCATACCTTTAACCTTATTCCCCAATCGTTTTCAACGACCAATGGGAAAAAAGGGCGCGGTTGTTATTACGTCGTACCATTATCGGTACCCGATACCGAAGTTGCCAGATTCGTCCGCCATCCGCGTTGCCTCGCCTTTGTTCGAATATCATCGTGATGCAGTACTGATATAAAACGTTTCGCAAACAAGCCCGAAAGCGGTGTTCGGCATTTCCCCATTCGCCGAAGCGACGACGACGGTGGAAAGGTTGCCGGTTCTGGGAAAGCCGGCGACGAGGTGTCGCGAGCACGTTCACCAGGCTGGATTCGCGCGCGACGTTGATAAATTGTTCAACGGACGGATTAGACGGGCTCGCGAGAAGACGCGCATCGTTGCCGCTGTTCTAAACACTGTCACCGCCACCGAACCGATCGCTGTCCCTCCGCCTAAAAAGGGCATGCCGAGCTGCAGGCGTGTTCTGTAATTGGACCGCGTCGATGCTGACGCGATTTTTATTCCACGCTGCATTCCGCGAGAAATATCTCCGCATCCCTCTCCCGCAGAGACTTTCCGCGAGATAAAGAGCGGGAAGAACGAGGAGACTCGATTTCCGCCAATTACCAGCCGCCCTGCTGTAAAGTCTCGCAAATGTTATTTAATACACGGCATTTGCATTGCAAAGTGCGCATTCGCACCGGAGACTCCTCGACTTTACGTGCGAAAGGGTCCGTTATCGTTATCCGGCGAGACGCTGGAACAGGTGTGACCGTCGGATAAGGAAAAGCATTTCGCTAACAAACCGCGTCTGGTTGTATTAACAAACGGTTATTAAGGACGGCTTGAATTAGCGGAATACTTCCCAGACGAGCTTCGATTATACGAAAGTTGAGACTTGCTTAACTCAATCCCCTCCCCCCTCCCATACATAGTCGTTCGATTTTTCCAGCTCTCGGAAGTGGTCGAGTCGTCGTCGTTCCACGTTGCGGAAAGTAGTGTGTAAAATTCGACGCTGGAATATCGATTCCGCATAATTGCGGCTTAAATCGTAATTGGAGACTGTTATAAAAATGCAAACGCCACAATGAACGTTGGTCACTTCCCGTTCATCGGGGCCTGATCGTACGGTAACTGTGAAATCTTGTTAATCTGCCGTGGGGTGTTGTAAGAAGCCGTTTCTGTCAAGAAAAAAAAAAATCTCTCCTCAATGGCTCTTTACGAGAGGTGTTTTTAAAGGGACAAGCGGTTACGATTAGACGAAAAAAACGTTTGGTCGCGCGGAGGCTAGGCCTGTCCGAAAACCGGACTCCTCGAATCGAGATAACGTCCTTTGGAACGAGCCGACTTTCACGCCGTTGAATCCTCCGGTTCCAACTTCATTCCCGCTCGGCCAATGAAGATAACGCAGGCTGCGTCAAGTCGATCACTCTTAACGCAAGAACTCGGAACATTAGCAGCCTCTTAAACGGCGAAGCGAGTTTCCTCCGAGCTATCTCATTACAAGCAAGGCCCGCTACGTCGCTTCTTTCGCCAGGCGGAAAAAGCCGTAAATACGTGTAAAGCACGGCGCGGTTTCGCGAATTATGAACAAGTGCACAAATTGCGCAATTATCGGCCTTTTCGCGTCCGTAACGGCGAAACGCGAACAAACATGATTTGCCGGGTTATTAGCAATGCAGATGGTCGTTTCTGCGGGTCGGACGGCCGTTCCAACTATGCGAGAACTGCCGTCGTAACAATCCGCGTTCCCGAGCATCGCCTTTTGCATTGTTCGACACTCTCCGTTACCGGTGTTTCCAGTTCTGGCGACGACGCCTTTTCATTCGGTCTTTCAACCTCTCCCGAGTTATGTCAAACACTTTCTCATCTTTTTTGCCAGCCAGTGAAATTCGCTAATTAGTAGGTGGTCGCGGGATCGATGAAACTACGTTGGCGACGCTCGCGCGCGAGTGCGATTCAACAACGGACGGAACAAGTCATCCTTGATTATTATTTTGCACTAGAGATAAGTTTACAAGTGGTACACCGCGCGTTGAGCATGAGATAATGCGAATAGCTGAGAGTAACGAACGTGGAAGGGAAAGGTTGGTTATACGCGAACAGCCTTTTTCGAAACGCGCGCTTGTTTATCGCTTTCACGATTTTTGAGAATGGAAAGCGCGTCGTAAATGACGTACGGCGACAGCGTGCGAAAATTTGCCGATAAAAATCCGCGATTTGTTATTTCAATTATGTACAAATACAGGATATGACAAAAAACAAAGTTTTATAGAGTTGCGTAACACTTTGCGAATATCGAATTATGGGTTGTTTAATTGATTAATAGCGAGAGGTTTGAAAAGGACGATGGAAGGAAGAATTAACGAAGTTCGGTTGGTCGAATGTGTCGTTCGTATCGGTCGATCGAAGTTCGGTAAATGACAAGTCGTTCGCCGGTACACCGTTTTGCGCGAAACGGACAAGTTTGGTAATTAATGTGCAAAATAAATAACGCGTGCCATACCTCGGTATTAAAAACGCGTCCACTGCATTTTGTTGCACGTTATCTTATCTGTAACTGCATTCGGAGATTCGAAAAAAATTTTGATCTACTTTCCCTGATATTTCATATACACAGGAAACCGGTAATTCCACTGAACGTTGTGACCAAACGAATGCTCAAACTTTCACCGAAGTCGACGAAAAATTGCATTTTAGAATACTTAATTTAGGGGAATGGCGGTTTCGGCGGACCGACCGGATGAATGAACCGCAGGGATATTTCGTAAGTTGGCAAAAGCAAGAAATAAAAAGGATATTTAATGGAGCCGGTAATAACATGAAACTCCGGCCAATAAGTTAATTTTATTAACACTGTAAAAATGTAAAGAGATAATAAAATGGCACTTATACATTTTTATTCTGACTATGAGTAAATAATACATAAACATATGATTTTTATTATTTTTCTTGGAATAATAATGTACGTATATTAAACTTTTTCATCACGAAAACTAGGCTTTGAAATTATACGTCAATTAATTTTAATGAATTCCAAAACAAAAAGAGGGAAAAAGATTCCTTTCTTG
>JABFPT010001061.1:3445-18478 GCA_022817245.1 Nixonia krombeini | reverse complement strand
TTTTTAGTACTTTTTGGTACGCTATGTTTGTACGAACGATTCAAAACATTTTCGCGTTCATAAATCTCATATTTTGCTTCGTATTATGCATTAACTTTCTCAAACCACTTGCAACAATGTTCTTACTCCGTGCAAAATAATTTTATACACTGAATTGTATTTTATTCGCCGACAGAAAAGAAACCTGAATCTCGCTCGTGAAACTAACGCGATGCAATAAATCACGTATATAATAAACTTTCATTTTCGTGCGGAATAAATGTTCTAAAATGGTAAATGATGGGAAGACGAATTTTTTCACGGCTCACATTTGCAACGGGACTTCTCTATCTTATTGTTGCTCCAACCGTTTGCACATGGGAATGCTTGGCGGAATTGCACGCAAGCCGATTCAAAAATAATACATGGTACAATTGCAACACACGTCTCGTACGTACGATTTCATAATAACATTGAACGACTGCTCTTTGTCACCCCTACCCCCCACCCACCCCATCCCCTCCTAACGAAGTAACATGAGAAAAGAGTGGCAAATGAGGTAAAAGGCAGGAAACGCGAGCGAATGTTAATTAAGCGGTATCAATTAGGGAAATGTATTCCCGTCAAAGAATGCGCACGATATTTTTGAAATGCGCGCTCGGCCGAATAATTTCATGCGAGTGATATCTCCGTACGCGAGATACGCGACGAGCGATTATTCTATTTTTCCGGGAAACATTCGCACGAATCCAGTCCGTGGCAAAAAATCTCCACCTGGATATACTAATACGCGAAACGTAACGAGAAGAAACCGAGTGGTAAAACAAGTTTGACACGCAAAGTCCCCGTCTGTTGCTGTGTAATGTGCAGTCTTTGCGACTGTTGACTGAACTATCGCCGGGGCTGAAGCAATACGGTTGATTATCCTGCGTAGGTGTCCCGGCCGCTCTTGAACGATTACGCGAAAAACGTAACGAGTATGATTCAACGTTTAATCGCGCGTTTGCAGGAGCAGTTGACTTAAGCTGATTTAATGAAACGCATTTTTTCGTCTTACAAATGCCGATAAATATTAAAGCGGTTAACAATTTTGATCCTAATCAAACAGTTAGAATACTACATTGATACAAAATGTTTCATTTTGGACTCTGCAAAATGTTTACAACGATGATAATTGTGTAATAAACTTGTAAAATATAGTTAAATGTGATGTTATTTGGTAACTTCATAGAGGTGGGAAATTCGCATGAAAATTGACTGTTTAGTAGGAAATATCGTGCGAAGCTGCAATATTTTATTCACTGTCTTACAGCACGAACCATGTAAGAAACGACCAGAGATTTAGAATAACTTCGCGAACAATTTTATTGCTTATAGACGGCGCGCGTTAACCATTCTTAAAACGATGTCGAAACTTACGAATAACGTGTAATTACGGTGTGTTCGATACAATGGAGTTACGACGTGCCTCTTTCAAAGTGTAAACAGACGGTAATTAAAGACAGCAAAAAGCAAATAGCTCTCATAAAATAACGGAAAGAGTGGCGGTAACGTTGGCAACATTTCGCGAAACACTCGACAGGGGAGTGTTTGATGTGATCGCTCGAGGATGAAAAACGTTTCGCCATACGTCATTCGGTTTCTCGTTCGAGTACGTGTGAAGAATAAGAGGTGATTCGCGGGAAAGTCCTGACGTGGATCGCCGGGTGAAAGCAGCTGATTAAAACTTTTATTCTTGCGGAAGTAGCCTCGTGGCGTCCGTTAAACCGGTGCTGAGCGAGTTCACTTTTATTTTAATAATCTCGTTACGCGAGGAACCTGACGGCGACAGCAGACCTTTCGCGTCGAATCGAAAATTAGAGAAGGTTGCGCAATTCAACGCGGCGGTAGGGCGCGAAGTACACGAGTGCGTAAGCACTGATTTACATACTCGCAAGGAAGCCGGATTCGCGAGGGCAACTCGCCGCGTGTTTCGATCGAATTCGTTCCGCTTTGATCGACGGGCGGACGAGACGCTCGCCTGTTTTTGAGAGACTCGGCGGGTAATTGCGGCTAGATTCGAATGCCCGGAACGTGCGAAACGCACGATTACCCGAGTGGCGAGTGTCGGGTTGGTAATTGAAACCTTTCATGCCGCGTTAACTAAATTGCTTAATGATTATAATTAGTTTGCCGGGTGATTGCCGAAAAACGGAATATTACTCCGGCGTGCCATTGTCACCGCTGCATCTCGCTGTATTAAGTACGTATCGGTTCGTCTATTGTAAGCGTCAATCTCCAGCGGTGGTGGGCGTTCATCCTCGAACCGTGGCGGTATACCCGTCCACCTTATCGCAACTCGGGCTCCCCATCTATATAATTATTAATACAAATTACCCCGCATCGAGATTGAACACGTGCAACTATAAATTTCAAGAATCAATTGTCGATACGCGAGCGGGCGATTTTATCAATCCCGCGCGACGTATTATAATATCGCGCGAGAAATGTCATCCTGACATCGCGCGATCGCTTACAAAACAGAATGACTTGATTAATTTGCCGATACAGCGAGGATAATCGCACCGTTGGCGCGTTCCGCAACGCATAATGCGTTTAATCCTGGCTCAGCCATCCCGAGAATATTTTCACGCGATAAGCTACACCAGACTGCTGGTAATTGACGCTGACTGAGCCGCCGTAATATGTAATTATTCCGCTAATTGAATGGCAGTATGTACAATGGCGCGAGGTGAGCAGTAAACCTCGTGTTTCACAGGGCGTTTAGTAACGCGAACTTTTGTCCTCTGGCATCAGGAAATATATCGTCACGTCACCCCGCGGCGTTTCTACGACCTCCTCGTGCCGTATCAATAGAGTCGCCGCTAATCCGTACATCAAGGTTGGAATACCTGTGGAGCAAAACACGCAGAGTAGTTTCAGCAAAAGGGATAATGGGGGTAAAACAGTTGAGATGCTATAAACAGATTTGTACAAAAGCCTCGCGACAAAGGCTGCGCGTGCACACTTCTCTCTCTCTCTCTCTCTCCTTCTTTCTCTCCGTTCTCTTTATGAAACGCAAGTTTACCAAGGTTAATGATCTTGATCGCCTTGAAAAACCTATCTTCGAAACTGAGGTCCTGCCTGGGTCTTTTCGAACAGTGGTACTTCACGTACGGGAAGCAACCGGTCCGCAGCACATGATAGTTACTTTTCCCGACGGGCCAATTGAAGTGAGACATTCCTCGCTGATCGTTCTCCACGTCGGCGTATTTCACGAAATACGACGTCCAAGGTGGCTCCTGCGCTTGCAGCAAGTAGCACGTCAATACCTGCGGATCATAACGTTTGTTTATTGGTAGGTACAGACAACTCGTTTAACATGTACGACGTGCGAACGAACCTCCGATGCCTTTGGTTTTCGGCCGCTCGACAGGTGCTTCACCCACGGACGCTTCAGGGGATAAGTCAACACTGATGTCGGGTTGAAAGTCATCCTGTTTGCAGTGACACCGATTGAGACGCGTTACGCTTGCAAAAACATGGATATGAGTAGTTTGAAAAAAAAAAGAAAACTGTTTGCGAAATACGTGATACTCAATTGATACGGGTCTCCGGCGGAGCTGAGAACCACTGTTGCAGTTTACAAAACAAAATCTCTATATAATATAGATGAAATTGTGTACATTTGTTCGGTGTCTGTAAAATAACCACGTATCGATACAGTACAAATATTTATGTAAATAACATCACATCGCGACCGAGCGTGATGTTACGGGTAAAAGATGATTACGAAAAACGCGATATTCATGCGTTATTGCGCAACTGGTTGTGAATGTTTGGTTTCATGGAATGTCTTTGGCATTGCGATTGAGCAAGATATGTATACGGTGCAATAACGAAACGTGAATGCGATTCCAAACGAGATCGAAAAAAATATGCGCAACTTCGTTATTGAGTTTCGATAGCGAATCAATACCAGCGATAGTGTTTTACGACCGAACATTCCTAGTTTCATAACAAAATATGACTATGCATTAACTAACGTATATTAAGTGTACGATGAACGATTTAATAATTAATCATAAAGTAATTTATGATAAAGTGTTATGTTACCCGCAGTTACGCCTGACTGGAAAAAGTATGAATAACCGTTAAGCGTACGAAAGAAAACGTATAAACTTCGTTCCTACTTTCGAGCAGTTGGCAAGTGCGCATGCGCGTACTGGAGCATGCGCGGCAGGCGCTCGAGGTGAAAACTCGTGGCCAGCAAACGATATTGTCAGACAGGTGGATAACGTAGACGCTTCGAGGATTCACTGCGCTCGGTCGACGAATAAACACGTTAACTATCACAGACTAAACGCCGCTGACCGAATGCATTAATGCATATGAAAGGACAAACGTGTATTTTACGAGACGTCCGCGCGGACGCTCGCCGCAATGCTATTCTCGAATCTGATTACCACTGGTAAAACAGGTAGTTCAAGTATCGATGCATTTTTAGCGGGAGATTTTAAAAGTTCAAATGAAAATCGACTCGGTGGAATTTGCTGATTAACCAAACAGGTAAAAATAGCGATACGTAATTAACAATTTGCCGATCGGCGACCATATTAATTACAATTATCAACGGTTAATCACTCGTACGAATAACTGTACGCAGAATAGCGTATCACTTGTCGCATTTATCACTCGGTGGATAAGTCAGAGATGAGTTCGTTTGTGAAATAAGTAGCCAAGTAGATAAAATCAATTTAAAAGTGTTCTCGTGCAAGAGATAAAGGAACGACTTCGTTCGCTGTAATTGCAGCGATACACGGCCCATAACGACACGTCCAGCAAAGGTAACTTCAGCGAAATTACCCAACGCGTGTCCACCGGCAGAATTTTACGACAAGGTCGATTCATCAAAACAAACACCGCCTCCTTCGCACAAAAAACCAATTTACTCACGATCTTCAACGCGATATTATACGTTTTCGTCATGAGATAAGACTTTTACTACCGCGCGAGAACGACGGAGACAAGTTTTAGTCAACGTATAATTGTCGTCGTAATGAATGTAGTTTTCGTTGTTTCGACATACCACTAAAACTAAACGGATTTAAAGCCGTAATTAACGTCGATTAACGAGAACATTTTTAAAAATTGATTAAAGCAACTTTATTCCGCAGCAACGTTGGCATTTAACCATGCGAACAAACATGTCCCAATAATACATCTCGCACAAATGCAAGGAACAGTTAGCAAATAATTTCCATTAATCTTTTTGTATCCCCAATACTTTGTCACAGCTGCCCGTCGATACTCATTGACCTTGACAGAGGATTCAAAAAAACGAACGGAATTGATTACACTGTACCGTTGCTCGCCCGCTAATTAGCATTTTTCCCACTGGCCATGGTTTGCGAAAAATGGCGAACTAGATTTATTTTCATCGGGAAACGTCACGACGAGGAAGCATCACTTGCCGCACACCTCGATGTCAGGAGCACCATTAATTCCGATTATACACGGGAATGCGTCATAAAGGAAATACGGCTGTGGTATATCCGCGAAAGAAAAAGCGGGAACGAAGCATAAACGCGCACGATGGATAAATAAGCGAACGAATAAATAAAAGCGAGCGGCACCGAGCGGACGGGCAGCGGAGTGTCGGACCGTCGTCGATCGTTCGGCTTTCCGTGAAGGATGAGCGATTACGTCGTGTCCGATGGGCGCCGTGGACGCGCGCATTTTCCGCACTGCTCGTTAATAGCCGCGCTTGGCCCGGCGATGCGACGCGCGTGTGCAGCGGAGGAAGGAAAATTAGCCCTTGCGGTAAACGCGCTGGACGTCGCTTGTTCTTGATGCGACTCTACGATTTCGCGAGATGAATGATGTAACAGTCGACCGCGGCTGAACCTTCATTATGCACAATGCGCGAGCATAACCGCATGAATTTAGAAGCGTACGTGCGAGGACAGCGTTCCGCATAACGGTACCGAAATCATGCGCCGCGATTTCATCTGTTAATCCGTTGATTATCTTTTTCTGGACTATCGCTGATGAAAGTAGGCCGGGAATTACCGAGATCCTCCGCGATTGCCGGATTTACCCGAAAGCCCCGACTTATTAAAATCTAGTTTCGCGAATTTTACGAAGTTTCCCCGGTACAAGTAATTAATATTTTCGAGGCTGTGCAAACCAAGTCCTTTGACTCGTGACGCATCTCAAACGGGAATTACGGTCGGATAAGGCTCGGCTTCGACGGTTATGAAGTGGGCCTGGAACAGAAGCGCGTGTTACGCTGTTAAGTGTTCCGCTATTGACCGCATTAACGACGGACTAATCGATCCAGCGCTAATCTGGTTCTGGTAGATAGTCGCCGTGTTCCGTGTTTCACGCTAATCTTAGGGTATCACGGGGACTTCGTCCTGGAATGTAACCTGGACGGAATCGAACCCCGCAATATGATACTGTCATGTTTTATCCTGGCTAGATTCGTATCTCGACTGCAGACACGTGTCGAGGGATAGTCCGAGGATATCTGGTAGGCTCCGATTGGACCCAGATCAAAGCTGGATACGGAAAACTGGCGTCACAAAAGCAGTGAAAAGCGGTCGTGTAATACCATGGTTATTGCAGCGAAAATCACGACTTTCCCTCGATTCTCTACCATAATACGGTCACCTAATTACCATCGGATAAATTGACTGCCCGAGAGCAAATATTTTTCCTTACGTTGAAAAAAACTGAATTGTAAACATTACTTTCTCTAATAACAGGCCAAACTTATCCTCAAACCTACGATTACGGTTAATAAATGTAGAAACTCTTTTTGCACGGAACTAAGCCAAACGAGTGCAATACTTTTTGCCATATTCGTATAATAATAACGGTAATAATGTCCGTGGATAGTAATATTTAACCCGCCATTACGGATAGTTCTATTATAGACCTCCGGTATAATCAGATTTTTGTTAACGCAGCAATGAAGAAAATAAAATCTAAGGAACGTGGTATACGTTACGAGCGGATTTCGCAAATGGTACTTTGGGCGGAAGATACTGCCAAGAGACAAGTTACTCGTGAGACCGGCCGAGCAATATGATGTGTATATCGAGGCCGCGTTACGGGTTACATATCGAACCACTTACCGCGTATATGGTGAGTCGCCAAATTTCACAATGGCGGTGGAAGTCGATTATTCCGTGGTATTTTTTTTGCCGTCCGAAAAGCGCAATTTCGCACTCGCATTCCGACGGCGTTTTATGCGCCAGTAAGAACGCCATGTTGATTGGACGAGGATAATCCCGAACGTTCTAATCCGCCGGATGTGCGAGGCGGCGCGTAATTTTCTTGAAATTATCGCTGGCCTACATTCGCGTTTTGCATTCGGAACGTTACGAAATTCGATACAACCGCAGAGAGAAGACGTTGCTAAGCCCGCAGGATGCAACCGCCCGGCTGGCTCATTGTCGCGCGGTTATTGCACGTAAATACCACGTAGGATCTCATTTACAATTACGAGTTCGCGTCGGCGGGAGGATGCGACGCGATTCTTTGAAGTAATTTCCGGCTGCTCCTTAACTATATTATTTTAACGTCACCTAGGTACAATTAGAGCCCGGCCGCTGCAGATGCCTGGGACCATCGTTCCTTGTGGGAAGGACCGTATTGCGCGGAACGCTAAGTTGCTCATTCGGAAATGCGCGTTTTCGCACGAGCCACAATTTTTTCCCCGTGGTTTAGTAGCCGGCGTCATCGATCTTCGTACGCGAACGGCCCCATTGTGCACAGCAACTTCTTACTCGCGTTCGGTAGCTTCGGATATTGTTAGGCGCCGGCTGCCTCGAACCTCCCCCCCCTCCCTCCCCCGATTGAATATCGTCCGAAGACCGTTGTCGACGCGAAGATTTATATTTGCAAAAATGGCGCATCCGAGGGAGGGGAAAAAATCGGCGGTGAATAGCGCGCGATGAATGGCGACCGGCAGCGCTATCGATTGTGCCCAGCCGAGGCTGGTTTGCGCCGTGCACGTGCGATACATGTGAGCAAGCTGCCGAGCAAATGGTTAAATACAGAATGGTAGGAAGACGCTGAAAGTCGGTTGTTAAAAGTCACCGGTCGCGACGATGAAGATCCACCGAGTAGGACGGAACTGGGAGGAAACAAATTGCCTCGATATCTCCAACAGGAAAATAACGCAGCTTGATAATAAACCTAATTTTAGCATCGCGTACACAGCCGTGTGGATACGAATGTCTTCCAGTGGATATCGATCCCGCGCTAAAAACCCGCCGATCAAATAAAACGATCGAACGATCAAGTAAAAAAATCAAATAAAACGATCTGTGCCGAGCAATATACGTGTAACAAATCACGATCGGCACGCTTAAACGTGTAATGCGCGTAGTTTTACACGTAAACGTAACTTCCAACCGGATACCGGGTAAGGCCGAAGCGTGGCCTGCTGACGCGTCATTAGAACGCCGGCTACGCGGGCATCGCGTATGTAACGATCCGAAAGATCCATAAATCGATCATTTAATTGCCCTCCCGCCGGGAAAAAGGTTTTGCAAGTCCGAGGATCGTCCACCTTGAGCAACCTCCGACGTCGCTTCCAGCCTCGCCGAGGATTAGCCCCGCTCGATCTCAAGTGGATCGGGACGTTTTCGCAATTGCGAAATAAGCCTGCGTTCGCGGGACGTGTCGCCTTGCCGCGTAAATCAACGAATTTTGTAACCGGAGGGAACGTACGGTTTTAATACCGATTGATCGCCGAAGTTGGACCTTTACAGCCGAGTCTTACCGAAGAGGAGCGATTTACGGCAACGAGAGGCATTTTCATCGTCGGCGAAGGTGAACGGAAAAGCGCGATTTTTCACGATTTAGTCAAATTCATTTCCCTTCGACCGTTATTACCGCGCAGATCGCGTCGCACACCGGAATCGATATCATAGACGTTTGTTGGATTACAAAACCGAATAATACCCCTGCTTACGGGAAATGGAATCGAGTAACGTCCAGCACGTTATTTCGCCAGTAACGAAAAAGTCCCGAGTAGTGGTGGGGGGACAAGTTTCGCGTATCATCCATCTAGAAAAATCCCTGCTGGTGTGATTGCGCCTAATAAAGGCATTAGAGAACCTGCATATCTTGCGTGAAATTAAACGCTTACGGATTGTCCGGCATAAAAGTATGAAACCTGTTTTTCTTTCGCTACGCCGGAGACCAACGCCGATTGGACGAAGGGGTTGATCCGCGCAAACCGGATGGAAGTCAAACCCGTACGAACCATCGGGTTGATCAAACATCGCGTTGAAACATCGAGCGAGAAAAAGGAAGCGTTTGAACGACTTCCGAGGAAGTTGCGAGAAATGTTGGTACACGAGACACGCGAAGATCTGATAGTTAAATTGGACGTTGATTGCGACGAACTTTGATCCGTCAATGGAAGGGTAACGAAACTGGCTAAATCGCAAAGCGTCTCGACGTTGGTAACTACTCTAACAAGATTAAGCAATGCGAGAACGAGAAGCGAGAAGTGGAAGGATTTTGCCGCTCCCGCGAGACCAAATGGGCTGGACTAAAATGCTGTGCAAATGACAGCGCAGATCTAGTTTAAGCAGCTCGAGAAATGCGGATCGATGAATAATGGAAGATTTGATTGATACGGCTCGCTTCTTTTACCAAGCGCATTATACTTGGAATTAATGGACATTGTTTAAACGGATATATACGGGAAGGGAAAGCGTAATAAAACGCGGCCTGGTATCTCGTTGGAATTGAATCGTAAAGGACAATTAAAACGTAGCGAAACGATGGGACTCGAGGTTGCCATCGTCACTGCTGGGTTTACGGCTGTGCGGGACAGCTGCGTTACGCGAGATCAGGGACTGCAGCGGGAAACTGGCGTCGCGCGGGGAATCTCAAGGCGATATGCGTACGTCGAGTAATCGCACGCATCCGTTATATTCGCGCGGAAAGTAAAGGTGGTTAGCGAAAATGCGATAATCGACGTTTATGTGTGTGTGTGTGTGTGTATTGCGATGATTATGACGTCCGAACCGAAATTTTAAAACCACGCTTTTACTGCAAAGCAAACGACGGCCGGTTTTCGACTTTTTCTTTCGCTTTTCTCCCTTTTCAACTTTAGCGTTCTTTCCTTGAAAGACGCAAACTGCGTTAAACGTACTTTAACGTTACGCAAAGTTACAATTTGTTTTAACATCGAGTTCTGCCCGAAGATGGGATTTCTTTTGTATTTTCCCTTTACTTTTGTCCAGATGTAAAAACGCACGAGAATTAAAGCCAGGGAAATAATTCGTGCTTTATTTCCCATAACGAGATGTTTGACGAACGAACTGCTGAATAAATACGCAGCCCCCATTTCGCTGGAAACGCCCGCGCAGCGTATTTTGTCAAGTTTGATCGCGTGGGATAATGCGAACACCGCACATATACGTAACACGCGAACAACTCGCGTGTTACGACAGTCTCGAATTCAAATTGCGGTTCTCCATCTCGCGCCTGAGCCACGGCACCCAACATAGGAATTAAAAACATTCCCGACGTTTGACATTGGCGAACCGCTGTCGCGCATTTATTACACGCGACTTTCGTTCCTTCGCCTTCATTGCTTTCCCCGACGGTTGCATTTCTCGCGATGGCAAACTGTTGCGCAACCTAACCTAACCTCGCAAAAATAAAACACCGATATGTATTACGGTGATAAAACAAGCAGCGTAAGGATAAACTGTCGACTCGTGGTATTAAAAAAAACAAGGAAATACTAATTGAGCGGAAAGTTTCAATTTACCGCGAATTAAGCTTTCACGGCTATTCGGAAAACTCGCCGAATAATAAATTCGTTACACTGGCCGTTAACTCCGGAGCAGCCTGCAATAAAACGTTTTATTAATATTATTTTTATATCGTTATTATTAATAATCCACATTCGTGCGTAATCGAGCCAAAGTTCGCAATTAAATGCGGGTAAACAACCGCCTCGTCTATAAACGGCAGAACGAGACTGAAATATCGCTTTCCGGCGAGGGCCGGTAAAAGCCGTGCTGAATCGGTCTCATCTTTGTTTGTCAGGTCTTTCTCCAGCGTCGTGGTAGATACGCGCGAAACGGCCGTAACGGCGATCCCACACGTAAAACGATCGATCCCTGATTGATAAAATCGATTACGTTCGCCGGGGCTGAGTTGCGTTTCTCCGCATTCCCATGAGACGTCTGGGATTCGCGGAATGCGGGGAAAGTCGTCGATACTCCAGACACGGCGGAACACCGATATATCTCCGTCCGGAACGAACGTCGGACAACGTCGTTTAGGGAGCGAGATAAATCGATGACCGGATTAGCGCGGACTGTCGGGTTTACCGGCGATTCCGGCGTCGGGCGCAACGGGGGAGCGAGCGAACGGCCCGCTGCTTTTCACCGCGCTGTCTTTCCCGCGGCTGGATGTGACTTTTCCTCGCCGTTCCGACGCGGCTCGTTCTCGCGGTCACGCTTGTTTCGCGGCTTTTGCGCAACGCTGACTTTTCACCTGGAGAGTATTTTCCCGAAGTTCATGAATTTTGCAAGCGCTCGGCCGAGATACGCCGAACGGTCACGATATCGAGCGTGATCGACGATCGGCGACATGCGCCGCTGATTTTCGACCCGGCGGTCGTAAATTTGTATCGATATGATAGCAAGTAGTCGGCGGAGGTTAGAACGTGGGAGGGGGGAGAGGTGAGGTTTATCGGTCCGCGCTCTGGTACTCGTCATGATACGTCCGGAGTGTCGGAACGAGGCGCGTTCATGCGGGAAACTGGCCGCATTGTGGCTACGGCTTAGCGACCGAGCGATGCACGCGTCACCCCGCGCATATATCACTCGCTGCTGCGCGCGCGATCCCATTCAGAGTGGGTGGCTGAGTGGTCCACTGACTTCGTAACCCCATGTGGCGTGACTAATACGCACAGCCGGCTATTGCCTGTCGGGCTCGCTCGCTTCGACGCGACACTTGTCACGACGTTAATGCCGCTAAGCGATTACCGACGAGCATTAATCCTGCCATCTCGCCCGACGACGATTCTCCATTCTCCTGTCCGGAGAAAGTAGAAAGTCTTTTTTACGACGCGGCGTAACCGTTTCCCGCAAAACTGCGCATTTTGTCAATGCGCTTTTTCTCGGTAGAAACCGGTACCTCTCTTTCTGGCAAACGAGCAATTTTCGCTATTTTTACGTCAAGAGGCAACGATGACTATTTCGTTGATTCGAGACTATTTTGTTCGCCGTAAACATGACATTAATAACTACTGTACGTAAATGTTACGGTCGAATCATGTTTCATACTCATGACTGTAATTAATAACTGTACCTCACGCCGGCGTATATCACGCAATTTTTAAGGCAGTTTGGCGTTACCACCGCACCGCTCGTTTATTTGCCGCTTCTCGTGAAAAACTATGTCGATCGTGCGCGAACAATTGTAAACGTCACGGGAGCGGTATTTCCACGTGAGGTTATCACGTCGAGCGTACGTGTCTCAAATTTAACGACCTCCACAGCCTCCCCGGTTTCTATCACTCTTCAATTACAGAAATTATCGCGAAATTAATCATCGATTCGAGAACGATGCGAATAAAATGAACGCGCTTCGTGTTGCATAGAGACTGCGATAGATAATAATCGCGGGCCGAGATTAATGTTAACACGGAGACTTAACGAAGTGGTGGCGAGCGCGGTTGTATTCTGTTGGACGTTTCTGCCGGCTAACATCTAGTGCAATCATAGTTCACTATTCAATTTCCGTGCGTGCAATCGTTATTCTCACGGAACACTACTTCTCGCAGTTGGTACATTTATCGTTACGCTCATCGATCGTTGCGGACCGGCAGCTAAGCGTTAAAAACGTGCTTGCAAACGTGTATGAAAAATTATTGACAACAATCGTACGATTAATTATTAAACGTGTCAAAAACGTTCGGAAATGTCTGATAATCTAATGTGAGATCTCTTAATAATTGATATAAAGCAAAGTGAGTGTTTCCAGGGTAAGTTTTAAAATCGTAAAAATACCATTTCAAGTTTCTTTTTTAATACTCTTTAAAGTAACTTTTTTTAAAAATATTCTTCAAAGTAACTTTCTTTTTAACATTCTTTTCTCATTTATTGTACGGAATGTTCAACTGTGCAGTAGTCAGAGAAGAAGTGTGGAGTTTCGTAAGACTGGCGCGGAAGTAAAGTGTGAATCCGCTCTTGGGAGTCGGCCGTCGCGACATTTCTTCCCCGCATGCCGTGTTCACCGTGGATCAGTGTAATCAATTCCAGCGTTTCGCGTATCTTCCGATTGTCGCTCGGGAAAAAAAGACAGCGTGCTGGAGGTAACGGCTCGACGGTAACGGTACCCGACGGAGAATAATAAAGAAGAATACGTTACTTCCAGCGCGTCGGCGAGAGCAAGGGTATTATCGTTTTTCCTTATCAGTTTCCCCGCCGTGGGTGTAGGAGGGGGAAGGGGAGAGGGGTTAAAATGCACAAAGCGTGGTCAGAGATTTAGCAAAACACGCCATTCGCCATTTCGCCCGGCAGCCGAGCGTGACTTTCTCGTTGAAGAAAAGCGGAAACGTGCGGTTGTTCGTTAGCCGATGAGCTCGAGTACAATTTGGGTGGCATCGGGTAGAGGCCGCCGCCGCAAAGGCGGCCGGAGAAAAACGCGGAAGCTGAACAGTGGCCGTGCTCGATGGATCGGAAGGCTCGTCGAACTTTGCATTACAGCGATCAGCCATGCAACGCGGATGCGCGGGGAACGCGCGGACGCGGTTTTCCCCGCAAACGAGTCAACCCGAGCATGTTCTATAAATCATATTCGGATTCAGTTGTTGCACTCATAAAGCATCCGAGGAACGTTAAGTTTGCTGGCATGTGCCGTCCGCGCGCGCTCGTCACCGTGGCCCACGAACATCGGGGAATGATCATAGGCCGAGCAGGAACGAACGAGTTTGCTTATACCGCCGCCACCGGGGAAGATACGAGCCAATGAACGTCGGTAAAAAGATTGTATACTTATCAAATGTTTCCTGTTGCGCGATCGTCCCATTAAGCAGCCGGTTCGGCTACTGGATTAATCAATCGGCGATTCGCTATACTCCGCGTATAAAATACGCCTTGATTATCCAACATTTGCAATTATTTACGCGGGGTGTTTTTGATTGCGTGTACTCTCGTAATACTTGTTTGGCAAAAGATTTAGCGGGTTGCGAATCGCAGCCTTAATTACACCGTTATTTAGTTATTTATTGCTTACTTAATTATGTGTACTTACGATATATAGAGATATACGATGTCAACATTCTCATTTTTTTATACACCTAAAAAATCCAAAATATTTCTCAGGGATGCGAGGTATTATCTTTCCGTGAGAAAATGTATTGTGAAATTTGGAATTGGCGACTTTCCTCGTTACTCGTATAACCGAACGTTTGAAATGATTGTTCAAATTACTCGGCAACGATTTGAAAATCATCGTTCGATGAATCGTCTATTAAACAAGCGTCTATTAGTAAACTGGACCGCGTTTGCCTTTGATTAATAATTAAAATGAACACATTAATCACGACATCAATTTTAAACCGATAATGAAATAAATGCACACTTACCGGCGGTTTCACGAATTTCCTTTTAGCGTTGAAACACATGTCGCACCAAAGTTAATTATATTATCGCGTTGCACGAGACTTGTAGCACAATCGTATTAGTGTCTTTTATACGAGTGGCGGCCTCATCGACACTAATACATTTGGCGCGTATATTTAAATTTCGAAAGACAGCCTATGTTGATTAGAAATAAAATTTTGTGACAAATTGACAAAGATTACTTTCGCACATTTTTCACGAATACAATATTTTATATTTCAAATGATATTGAATTGAATAGGTTCGATAATCAGTCGGTTAAATCAATGTGAAGCAGTAAAAAGCGTTATGCGCGTCACCCGTTGAGTTAAATGGCAGGGAAAAGCGGTAATGTCAGGACCGTGGGACATTTCCATGATCCCCGGAAATGTGGAATTTATAGGTAGCCTTCTTACAG
>JABFPT010001059.1:5040-15789 GCA_022817245.1 Nixonia krombeini | reverse complement strand
TAAATTAAATTGTTAACTTTAATATTATTACTTGGAAGCTCTAGTCTCTTTAATAAAAGAAAAGTCATGCTGAAATAAATAAGAAAATGAATTATTTAGACAGATCTGCTGACTACTTTCATTTTGTTTGCGACTTTAATGAACAATTATTAAGAAAAAAGTTGTATAGCATTAGATTAAAAATCTTTAAACCAAAAATGAATTAAGCCTAGTGCACTAAACAGCAGTCATTGAGAGATGTATAAATTAAGTGATAAGCAGAGCATGTATGGTATTTCCTTTTCTCCTTCTCATTCGAATCAGATTTCCTGAACAAACTGCTATTGTGATTTAATTCAGTGTTTTATCTAAAAATTATATCATAATTTAAATTGGAATAGTTTATAAATTTAGATTGTTTGATTGTATAATGTGATATCATTTACTTTTACAGAGTAAAATTTCTTGGCCTCATTTGTTCTATAAAAGTTACTATTTACGGAACTGACTTGGAATTATAAGTAAAATTTTCATGGTGAACTACTTGATACTTAAAAATGCTGCTATAAGTTATATATTGCTTTAAAAGGTCGTCCTCCTTAAAAGTGATTGAACAAAAATGCCTGTTGACCTTACAAACATTGCGAAAATATTTAATTAATATAATTTTTATACTTAAACAATTCCATGTAAAATATATAGAAATGATTTTTAACAAATTTGATATTTAATTTCAAACCATTGAGCCATTAAATTCACCAAATTATTGTTAGACGTTAACTGATTTGATGATTAAAGACATACAAAAAAAACGAGTCTATTAAGAAAGAAATAAACTGAATTTATTACTAATTGCAGTTAGTACCAATTAATTGTTATAAAAAGTATATAACCTTGAACAGTAAGAACAAGCCTATTAAACAAAGATGATTCAGCCATTTAAAATATATTTGAAAAGTTTATTAACTTATTTGTCCGTGTATTTTATGTCAAAATATTAAATTATTCATTTCGTTGTTTGTTATATTTTTCTATACAATTTATTTTACGGAAGTATTGTCTTATTGAGAATACTTGCTTGAGCCACATTTATGGTGTTCGTAAATCAGCACTGTTCCAAAGAACGAGCAGAGCCAGGCATAATTATAATCGTTGTATTACATTTCCTAATTAACTGGTTGGTTAATGACATTAATTAGACTGTGAAATAAACTACCTACTTTAATTGAGAGACGCCATGATCGCACGGTAAATTTTGCAATAAAAATACTTGCCATTGTATACTTTAATCACGTTCAATCAGATTCAATAATTGTTTGTAAAAATGTGCACTTTCTCTCTTCGCATGAACGTAACTAAAGAAAAAAAGACCATTTTCATAACATTTTGTACGTGTTCATAATAACATTGAAATGCAATACACATATCTATATTTAATATTTGAATTTATACGTGACATTGGTTTTATTTAAAGTAGGTAATCTTAATATTGTATCTTATCAAGAATTTCAATCAGTCAATGTTAGGATAATATAAGAGTGACATTTGATGAAATATTTTTATTTCGTATTTTTGTACATAAAATATCAAAGTAAAATCATTTTGATTAATACCAATTGTATCTGAAATAAATAATAACTTTTAAATGTAAATATGCTACTTTACAATGTAAGTCTATAATACTAAAAATCTAGTTAAACATAATCTTTTTAAATTTAACAAACTAGTTCGCATAAAATCGCACTGTATAATGAAGAAAGCAGTTGCTTTCCTCTGAATTAATACGACATTCGATTATTTATCCCACAGGCCACATTCTTTCATCCGTGTTTGGAAATACTTTTCCAATGCATTTGCACATCTATAATATTCTGTATCAGGACTATTGTAAAGACGACAATTTGTGAAAATTCGTGTCATATCTGCGATAAAGAGGCGCCGTGTTACGTAGTACCTAGCTTTCAAACGTTCAGTCATTGTTTTCAAATCTGCAATCATAATATGAAGGTATATTAATATCTCCAAAATCGGTAATGATTCATTCTTTTATTAAGATAAAATGAGATGAATATTATTAGCATAATACCGTACCCATTGGATATTTAATGTAATCATAATAGTCGGGAACTTCAGTTTTTTCAACAGGTTTAAGGAATGGCCAAGCAGTACTGTGATTTTTAATACTATTAAGGACGTTTTTCAATGCATTATAAAGTGCATCTGTTACATCTAAGCAAGCTTCCATTGGTTCTGGACCTTGCGTTGCTTTGGCGACACCTCGCGTTCTTGTCTGTGCATAATTTTTCCAACCAGTTTCCCTAATTCCAGGAATAGACTCAACAGGTATACCTCGGACTCCTTCTTTGAAGCATGTCAATCCTGGATGAATCTTTTGAATTTCCTGCTGTTTTTGATGAATCAGCTTCTTCACAATTTCTTTCTGCTTCCTAATAACTGCAGTAAATTCTGTATAAACGATCTTTGCATTTAATTCACAATGCATTAGTGTCGCGCTATCATAATCTTTTATGTGCCCTTGGTACATTACTTTAGGCAGTTTGATATCTTTACTAAATCCTTGTTTTTTGAAATAACCGATGGCATACTCATCAGCGAATGTCAAAAAATGTAAAATATTATGTTTTATGTGGTAATCTTTCAACATGTTCATTAAGTGAGTACCGTAACCTTTAACTTGCTCTTGGAAGGTCAAGGCACAAAAGACAATTTCCGTAAAACCTTGAGTAGGAAACATACGGAAACAGATACCGCCAATCGGCCTACTTTCTTTTATTAATGCCAAAGTCTTGTGTTTTCTGAAATATTCACAACGGTTATTATAGAATCAAAGATATTTTAATCGATTAATATTTTCTATTTAAAGATTGACAATGTAGATTTTTGGTAAATAATAGATTCTTACGGATCAAAAAGCAATTGTGAGATGTATTCTTTTGGCATCTTTGGTAGTTGATGACTAAAAACATTGTGAAGTCCAATTAACCAAAGCATGGTCTGTTTCGATACGGGCTGTGTTAAGCTGTTACCAATTAGATGGAATTCGATAATTTTCCGACTCTCTTGAATTTTTGCTGTCTCATCTCTAGGTACATTTGGTGGAAACACAACATCAGGACCGTACATATTATTTGGATCACTGATTGTAGCTACTATTTTGACTACTGTTTCCTCAGGTAAATCTTCAAAGGCTTCTTCGGTCCGTCGCCTCTTTGACTCAGCCCTTGTTTCCGAATGCGGTCGTTTTTCATGAAGTTTCTTTATTCCCGGACTAATATTTATCGTTGTAAAGTTATCTTTCTCATTAGCAGCTACAGTGACTCTTTCAAATTCTCCCGTTCTTCGATTCTGTGGGTTTCCTTTAGCATCTTGCAAAGCAGATTGCTGAAAATGAGTGGGAGGTTGACGTTTGAAATCAGGATCCCATATAGGTGAATCATCTGAGTATATTTCCTTTTCAAGTAAAGATAAAAACCTGAAAAAGGAGATGTTTAAATTTTTCTGTTGAAATAAATTAAAAACATAAAAACAAAAAAAATTATTACCTAGGAAAATGATTTAGAACTAGAACTCGCTTTTCTTGCGACATTTTGTCTCTCTCACTGTGACACTTGTCCATTAATTGTCGACAAAGAGATTTGAATACTGCTTGTAATAAAGTCCTTCCGAAAACAAGAGTTGTGTCATAGTGAGGTAGTGAATCACAAAAAGCAGGCACATGGCAGAACACGAGCCATCTGGTATAATTAATTTTATATGCTGGTGCAATATCTTCAGAATTAACCGCAGTTCTAATAGCACTTGGTGTCTCAAAATTCCAATAATTTAAACAATGGAGAAACATCTTTGCAAGATCATACATTCCCTGCCATTCACGTTGTGATAAGTGACCAAATTTATGAACCACAAAATTCATAATAGCTTGAGAAATACTAGGTCGTTCAAAAGGTGGATGCCCTAAAGGGCCTTCTATTGTTGGTTTTGTTGTCATAGATAATACACATTTTCTTAAAAGCTTGAAAAGATAATAGTAAACCTTTTTAGTATCAGGATCTTCTTCTCTGTGCATCCCCATAAAAATATTATCTACATCTACAACCATGCCTAATAATTTATTTATTTCCTCATCAGAGTGTGTTGGCAAATGTGTTATGTGACTTTCTAAGATGTGAGTACAAGTTTTACAAGGATTATAGAAAAGGCTTGTACTAGGCTGTTGAATTTCATTTTTAGGAGACTTTGAAGATGGCTGCGGATTTTTCCAACCATTACATTTACAATCTTCTACTTGACAAGCTGAGTAATTAGCAAGCTTCAATAATTTTCTTATTTGTGGCCAATTGAAAACTTGCTGTTTGCGCTGTTGTATACGTTGTAAATTATTCTGTCGACTTGCTTGATCAGCTGGCCGAGATGTAGTAGACTCTACATTATTTCCACAATTTATCTGGGATAAACCACTAGTTGCTGGCTGTCCAGTTTCTTTTGTAACCGATATTGTTGAGTTTCGGTTTATGTCTTCCATTGTCGGAATTTATAGTTTCTAATAACTAAAGAAAAAAAAATGAATATAATTACTTCTGAGTTTATATTATATGATATAAAAATCGGCGAAAATATTCATGAAAATGGTAATGCGTTAAATATCATAAACATTTAACATTTTAATACATTGCAGAGCTTTACATTTTAATATTCCACTATTAAAGTATAGACAAAGTTATATAAGTAGTATTAAAAAAAAAAGAAATACGTAAATCGATGGAATAATAAAATAAAAGATATTGAAAAATATATAAAGAAATATGTACATTATATGTATGTTTTATGGAATACAACTAGTTTATTAAATTAACATACTTAATTGTAATAGTACAATCATAACAAAAACTTACCATAAGCAAATTTTTCTGTTTGCTTAAGTCCACTTAATCTGACTTAACCTCAATTTTTGATCATGTTCTGCCTCCTTGGGACGAAGAAGCTTCGACCTGCCGAGCATTGCCGAAACGATCGAGTATATCGCTTAGCTTGAGTTTCAGTGTTGGTTATTTTCTCCTCCAGTGCTTGTCAGAAAACTACGTGGAAGGGGAAGCCTACAACTGTCCACGATCCATGACGATCTTGCAGAACTGAGTGAAACGTGAAAATGTAACAGTTTGCTCGATCGGTTACGCAGTACTCTAGAGATTCTTTCCTAATCCATGATCAAGTCGAACAGATACAAAAATATTTTATAAAATATTTATACAACATAAAATACCTTATAAAACGTGAAACAAAAAATGTTATGAAATATTTATGACATATTTTTTGTCATCGCAGTCGTATACAATACTAAATTTATAATTTAAAATTGTTATTTTCAGATTTTGTGAATGGGAAATATTCTACCATTATGGATAATATTCTTATTTTATTCTTCTTATATTGGATGAAGGAGAGTCTACCATTACTAACCATTATTATCGATAATAAAAAAGACATAAGCCAAGTGTAAACAAACTGCTTGCGACATCTGCCGTTTAAATGTTATATCACTAGCCCAAATAGACTTTGGTCCAAAGTTTTAAAAGGTTAGGGTTGTATGTTTCAAATTGCGAGTAAACAAAGTGTTCCTGTGAAAAAGTCTATTGTCGTGATAGTTATAAATCAAACAAGTTCTTAGGAAAACAATTTTACAACAATGGGTTGCTGCGGAGTGAATGAAGAAGAAGAACAACGGCCTGATCATATGCGCGTACGAGGATGTACCGATATTTTTTGGTTGTGCCTTTTCGTAGCCTTCTGGTTTTTGATGGTAACCTATGATATGAATAAGAGTTAATGAACATTTCATTCTTATCATGTTTGTCACATAACATAACGACTAAGGTCTTAAAGTTAATTATAATTTTATACATACTTTTCCTGCATTGTTCTTATTTATTACACAATATAAAAATTTGAATATGTATTTTAAAAACGTTTTATTATCATAATATTTTAAACAACACTTAGAAATGTATTTATTATTACATCTTACATTACTCCGTAAAATATAAACACGCTGTTATATGCATCAACTTTTTATAGATTTTAATAGCAGCATTTGCATTTGTGTATGGTAATCCTTTAAGACTTATAAATGGATATGACAGTTTTGGAAATACATGTGGAATGAAAAATAATCCAAAGTTTGGCAGTATGGAATTATCTGGTCAAGACACCAGTGATAAACCGTAAGTGATAATGCCATAGTTATTTAAAGCATTTACAATTTTTTAAACGTCATTATTTTACAGATACTTGTTCTATTTAGACCCTGCAAATATAAAGCAGTCATTAAAAATTTGTGTTAAAAAATGTCCTGATCGAATGTTACATACAAGGGATGATATTTGTCAATTTTATAAAGAAACTGGGATTCAATTGTGTCATGATAGACCTAGCAGTGGTTTTTCTGCTTGTCAGAAAGAAACCAAAAATAAAACTGGTTCTTGTCCCAACTTACCTGTCTATACAAGTGCTCCAATATTAAACCGTTGTATCCCAAAATCAATTAAGGATGCAAGCTCTACTATTGTTTCAAATTTGTATGGCATGATTAATTCTTGGGATGTAATTGAACAAGTTTTAGGTGATCTTTATAAAACTTGGAGAGAAATTTTAGCACTTTCTTTTCTTGCCTTTGGTAAAAATTACTATTTATTATTATATAATAAAGTATTCTTTTACACTATATTATTTTCCTCTATCAAGGAATGTGCTAATATGCAATTCTTATTTTTAGTTTTATCTCTGTTTATGATTGCTATTTTTCATTTACTGGCAAATATTGTTACATGGATTATAATGATTCTTGTGAGTATTGCCTGTATAGGTAAGTATAGCTACTTTATCTCTTTCTTTACTATTGTAAATAAAACAAGTGTTTTCATTTATGTATAAATGTATACTACTTCACAAACATTACAATATTTTAGTTGGGACTGGATTGTTATGGTGGACCTACATTGGAATAAAAAAGACATTAGATTCTACAGATCCTAGTCAACTTTTAGAAGAATCTGTTAGAAACGAAAGAGCATTTTTAGGTTTTGCTATTCTAGTATCCATTATTACTGTAAGTCATTAGTCAAAGAAATTATTATTCAGTGTTACAGAAATAAAGTGAAAGGAAAAAAAAATAAAATCAACTACATTAATTGCTACAATACATATTTTAATTACTTCTTTTTCTGTTTGTTACAGGTTATTTTACTGTTTCTTTTGTGTTTTTTACGAAAAAGAATCAGTTTTATGGCATCTTTATTCAAAGAAAGTGCGAAATGTTTAGCTGAATTGCCAGGTTTATTTTTTCAGCCATTGCTAACATTTGTTTCTCTTCTTCTATTTTATGCTTTTTGGGTAACGGTAATACTTTGTCTGGCAACAGCTAGTATGTATCTATTGTCCAAAATAGAAAGAATTTTAATTATTCAAATATTTATAATGCTACATTTTACAGATTATCCTGGAACAAAACCTATACAAATGTATGAAAATCGTACTTTTGATCCTGTAAACTTCAGTTCTTCAAAAGGATTAAAAACTTTCAATGAAGGCAACAAAACAGAATTTTTTTCAATAGAAAATTTCAAGAGTATGACATTTGTATTACCTTTGTACAATCATTTGTATAACATTTAAACACAAAAATACTTTCATTATTTATACATTAATTTTTCTTTCTTTGTTAGCAAATGACAGCTTGGATTTTCCAATAGAATATTTAGAAAGTATGATACATTATTATTTTTTAATTGAAATTTACATTTAAATTCTTTAAATACAATATTTTACATTATTATAGATAAAATTATAGGTTATTATTAAAAGTTATTAATTACAAGCATTTTTGATACAGGCAGCCAACAGTTTGATAGTATTCTTGAAAATTTTAAAAGTATGATAATTTCATAATTTCTTTCAAACACTGTTTTAATACGAAAAAAACATCAATACATGCAACATTATACATTTGGATAACATGCAAAATTAATTCAATTATTTTTAATATTTTAATATTTTGCATGCTTCATCAGCCATATGTTTTGCAGAATATTAAGTATAATTATATTAAAATTACATTAAAGAAGGTATTTATTAATTTCACTTTGTCGTTAGCTTTTACTCTTGTGGAGTATGTCGATAGTACTTGGGTGAAATACATGTGGTGGGTATATATCATTGGATTAATTTGGATCTCCGAATTTATAACATCGTGTCAAAACATGGTTATTGCAGGTGCTGTTGCAAAATGGTATTTCAGGTCAGTTACAGGAAAATCAATAGTTACTGAAATAGAAATTTGACTCTCATTTACAAATAGTAATTTTATATTTTTAGGGGTTCACGGAATCTCAGCACATTCCCAATATGTTCTTCAATGTACAAGTTAATTACCTATCATTTAGGCTCTGTAGCTTGTGGATCATTGCTAATTACGATTTTTAAATTACCACGTTTGATTCTTACATATCTACATGCAAAGTAATTTTCATTTGTGCAATTAATTTAATTTAATGTATGCAATTTATATTAACTTATTTGTATCACATTTTTTCTAGATTTGAAAAAACAAAAGAAACATCTCCATGTGCCCAGTGTGGTTTAAAATGTTGTATATGTTGCTTTTATTGCTTTGAAAAATTTATACGTTACATGAACCACAATGCTTATACGGTCATAGCTATTGAAGGAACAAATTTCTGCAATGCAGCTAGAATTGTGAGTCATTTTAAGTCATCCTAATCTAAACGATTAGACATTTAAAATTAAAACGTATTTTACTTTAAACTTTGTTGTAGGCATTTGAAACTATTGTTAGTAACGCTGTGCAAATAGCAATTATTAACGGCGTTGGAGATTTTATTTTATTCTTAGGAAAATGTTTTGTAACGGCTGCAACTGGCAGTGTTGGTTTACTTTTCATGAGACAAGATCCCAGATTGCATTTTTACGCAATTCCGATTTTTGTCACTTGTGTTTTTGCATTTTTCATTGCTCACTGTGTTATTTCACTTTACGAGGTATATAAGTATATAACAAAATAATACATTGCTATAAAATAAATGTTGTAGTCATACGATCTAACAATTTTATTTTTCAGACTGTTATTGATACATTGTTCTTGTGTGTTTGTGAGGATAAAACTCTAAATGTGGAAAATGGTAAGTGGCGTCAGTCACCGCTGGCTCAAATAGGAACCAGTTCAAACAGCAATGGACAGCAATCTCACGAATTATCGCCAGTATATATACATCGTCGATAAATAATTACCTTTCTCATTCACACAACAATTTTCAGTATTCTGTTGAACTTTATAATAACATATTTTTTCCAACTAACCTTTTAGTTGTCTTCCAACAAACTTTTTTTCAGTACAATCGTTTTTGCTTTACATGCCTGCAAAATATTAGGAAAACGCATTTTCTGGTACAGTATCATTAGTATTCACTGTTATTAAACAAAAAGATTAAAAATTAAACTTTTTAAAGCTTAAACATTAGCATTTTGTTGTTAAAGATAATAAATAAATTGCATACTATAGTTATCATACTGATTCAGTGATCTGATAGTAATAAATTGAAATTTGAATTTTTATAATTTTTCTTGTACAGTATAACTATTCGCATTTACATATTACAGACTACAGTGCAAAAGAATAAACATTCTGTCACAGAAAATGTGTTAATACAAAAGATATATTTTATATATTTAAAATATTTTTTAACTTCTTACTAATTACTCCATAATATTATTTAGTATTACAGTAATTTTAGCGATTTATTATAATGTAAGAAACTATATAAATTTTAGAAATTGTTTTTAGATCTTTTAAAGTACTTATATATTTAACTTTCTATTACTTTCATAAATTAACTATTAATTTAATAGCCATTTATGTAGTGTAATAGGTGAAATAATTATTATTTTTTAAATTGATTTATAACAGATATGCAATAAAAAATTAGTTTTATTTGAACTATCAACCATATAAGTACAGAATGTAACCTAGAGAACAGAAGAACCTACAGAACCTACAGAATGTATTTTTTATATATATTCAATTATATACACTGATAACATTCTATATTAACATAAAAACATTTTCACGATGACATAAATGTAAGGTTTAAATGTTGTTTAAACGTTTTTTGTATATCCTGTTTGTTTCAAAGATATGCACAATTCTAGTACAATTATATGAAATAAGAACAACAGTGAAGATGTTTCTAATGATCAAACCATCATTATTATTTTTGAAAATGAACGCAACACATTAATGTTTATATACAAATTATATTTTCTCTACAGAAAGCACTTAGCTTTAAGTTTCTTTTTTAAGAATATGTATTGTTTGTTATCTTGTTAACCGAAAATTTATCTATTGAAAACATGTGTTGTCTATGCTGTTATGTGTAGTCTATTATTTTTTTATGAGTTAATATTCTTAGTTAACAGGCTACAAACAATATTCTACAGTTTATAAATACTGCCATAATGAATCAAGAAAAATTATTTATGAAGAATACATAGTATTTACTTATTTACAAACGCTTAAATGTAACTTAGTATTATTTTTATATGAACATTTATACACATTATATACATTTGTACTATATATATGTAAGAGTAAAGTATAAATATGAGTATTAGTACTGCATATACATTACTATGATTATATATATTATTCTGCTTTTATTGCATATGGCGTTCTTTCGGAAT
>JABFPT010001052.1:0-19098 GCA_022817245.1 Nixonia krombeini | reverse complement strand
TTGTTGTTTTGCTTGTAACAGTTGCGTTACACTAATTAATAATACGGGCTGTGCGGGTGAATTCCGTTCGTATGGAAATGCAAATCGCGTGCGTTTGACTAAAATGTGCGTTTAAGTGCACTTCATGCTTTGGAAGCGGTTTTTCTTTCAACAATACTAACAATTAACGTTTGGATAAAAGAGTGATTTATACACCTAAAAAGATTATAAAAAGTTTCCAATGTTTATGAAATCAAAAGGCTGAAAACTTGCTGCGTTACCGTTTTAAGCAACGTTACTTCATCACAGACCGTAAAATGTAAGACCACGACTAATAAAAAGTGTGTATTAACAACTTTGGTCTGCAGTGAAATTTGACCTGCATTGTATTAACATGGTTACCGCGCTACTTTGTTATGGAGTAATAGCAACAACTTTGCTAACAGTACTTAAGCAATTGTGGCAGTAATAAGTGGATAATTGAGGGTCTGCCGGAGCTATTGTATTGTAACAACCACGACTACAATTAACTGTTGCAGTAACTACAATTTTAATTCTATTATGCACAAATTGCGGATAATCTTGCAACAGTTAAAAGAGTCCCACGACACCAGAGAAATCTTGCTACGCCTCAAACCTCCGTTTTTTCCTTAGCATTTGCCAAAATGTCACGATCCATGACGAAGATAAACACATAACAGAAGCCAAATATTTGAATCGCATGGCCAAGTGAATCGGATAGTCGCAAAAAGGAGTACATATCCGGATACCGCGCGGCAACTCCCTTTGAGTGTCAGCTCTCGGTGCGCCGGAAGATGACGCGGTATCAGGAATCTCTCTTTATTCCATTGTGCCATCGAAGGAGAGGCAGAGATGGCCGATGTCATAAATGTTTTCGGCGGACGGGAAGTGCAGGCTGCACACCTTACGTCTCATTGACGTAATCTCGTACACGAGCCTATACCCGATAGCGGAACGCGGGTATTAATCTCCAACCGTGATAAACAACGGCGAAGTTAGCACGGCGCGACTAAAGCGTCGGGAATTGCGACGTGTGGTTGGCATACGTAACAAGTGTCGGGATAAAATCAGGAAGCGCGCTCTCGAAAGTCCTCCTCAGAATTTCCGTCGATCCACCGAGCGGCAGTCGGCAATAAATCTGACATTACGCGGAAACGCAACGCGCGGTCTCACACGGAATCCGTTAATTCAGTAACCGGTGTTTCTAGACGCGCCTTCGATTTCTTGTACGTCAGCTATCTTACTTGCCACCGGTGCAAATTCATTCGTTCGCGGTCGACGGGTCTGCGGACTGGCTTCGATATAAGTTACACATGGCTCGAATTCCAGCCGAGTAATACGAAAGCCTCGCGGGATACTGCTCCTTTACGAGGAGAATGAAGCGGCCACGTTGCCACGGTAACTTCCGACGCGGCGTAATTCGCTATTGGCGGTTACTCGCAGATACTTAACCACCGCGTGCGCCAGGGATCATTCGTCGAGCGACCGACGAGATTTTCCGCGATTGTTGTACAACCGTAACGGCCGAAGAAATCTTACGCATGCTTCCGCTCGTAATTAAACTAGCTCCGATCAGTCGTAATTATTGTTTGACGTGCGATTCGCGCATGATTGGCTGCCTGTTCCACATTCACCGAACACAAACGCGTCCCAGAATTTACCTTACGTTTCGGTAAATGGTCATTACACAGGCAGAAGGGAATCACCTCGCCGACCAGAGGCCAACGGAACATTGGTCGGATTCTAGTCGCTCTGCGACTCGCATTGTTCACTGATCGAAATTTGATGGGATTATTCGACATCGCGTGCAATATTCCAGAGGTTTTGTTTAGCTCTTAAAGGCCAACATCCGAATATTAATATTACCCCAAAACTAACTTTGGCTCATTCCTAAACTGAGGGAACTGAACTACTTTCAGACAATATCGCCACTACTGATAGTTTAAACAAATAACCAAATACCTATTTTGCCGATCGTTACTCTTTTTTCATATTACCAAAATGAAATTCGTGTGGAGTGAAATTTCACCCACGATAGTCTTTTCCACTTAGTCTTAACCACGATAGGTTAGGTGAAGAAATGCAGATGAGCTGATATTCCAAACGAAAGTCGAAAGATTTGGAGAGATGGAGCAATTAATGTCGTTAAAGCGTCGTGTTGCGATGAAAGCGAGTATTATTGATACTAAAGTAATTTCTCTTTACACTGATTATACTCGGAGTTGCTCGTACTATGGCTAAATTTCAATCTTTTAGTTCGGCTAACTATAACGTGGAAGATTTACATCATAATTAGCTTTGCCTTAAGCTTTGCTGCGAGATAAGGCAGCTTAGTAATCACTACGTGCAGTTCACATAAGCGGCTATAGCCAAGAAGCTGTACATTCCCGTATTGATTAGCCGTCGAAATGTCGTCACAGTTTGCACAAGACGCGGAAGTTGCCGTTTACTTTTTGCGACGGCCCGCCCCGTAACGAATGCAACTGTCTAATTACCGGCTTGTTCATAAACGCGGGGGAGTACAGTCGCATGTCGTTCGAGCATCTCGTGTCCCGCGACACTTAATCAGTCTCATTCCCGTGCGCTGCTTTTTTTGATAATTAGTTTGTTAAAGTAAGACCCTTTGATAGCGGCAATTCATACTTCCCTTATCACCCTGCGATTAATCACGGCCGTGCAAGCCCGGGGACGAGACGTGAAATGCCATCGCGTACGATTAATAAGTCGTTCCGGTGAGCGAGGAGACGTCAAATGGGGCTGCGGTGACGGGGATGAATAATAATTTCGACACTCGATAATTGGCAACGACTAATTCCAAGTGTGGTCAGGCCTGGGTGGACCGGTTCCTGGGAATCAAAGGTAATTATCCCACGGCGAACTCAAAGATTTGCGCCAGGGCTGGGGTCAAAAGTTCCGTCAGACATTGGCTTTAAGTGGTTAGGATGACAGCAGTTCTATGTTAAGTGGAACGGATTTAGACGCTTTGGACAAACAGAGTAACTGCAAACAGACGAAGGAACTCGACTAAACCTACAGCGAACGATCCGGCATTCTATATCGCCGGTCTCTCCCGTACTCCCCCACGGCTACCTCAAGTCCTTAACCTTTCAACCCCCGTCACGCTTGAGAGGGTCGAATCTAATCTTCGCGAACGAAAAGTAAGCACGAGTCGACGAGGTGGCTGCTAGGTAAGATACGTTTCTGGAAAAGAAGCCACCGCGTTAACACAGCCAAGTTTCCAACGATAACATTTCCAGGGAAAGATAAGCCGTCGTGAGACATCGGCAGTGACGTTGATACAAGCCGGGCCAGATGTACCTGATCCGGAAGGATGATAAAAACGTTTAATAACAAACACAGCTGCAAGCGTCCACCGCAGCATCTTATTATCTCTTCAAATGGAAGGAAAACCTTCGACCGTGTAGATGGATTATCGTTTAAATTTCTCCATTACACCGTCTCGTATTGGTGCGAAACGGCTGCAAAGAGAGGCAAGACTTGGATCTTTGGAGAGGTTAACCTGACATAAAATCAATGACGCGAGAAGCGGAGTTGTACACTTTTGCCTTGCCCGGTGTTTACCAGCTTTGGCAGAAACAAAAGTCCCCGTTTCTCGAAACGGTAGTACAACCTCCCCTGCCTACTGCCTGGGTGTGATGTCGGGGCATTACAGGAATTTGATAACAGCCGTGACTTCGATAATTCGTTCGGATGATGGTGCTTGTTGACGCTTTCGGTTGTTTGTTCCCACCGCCAGAATCGCACGTTCCTCTGCAAACAACAACTTTCCTCGCAAAGTCACATACAAAGGACGCGATGGAGGGAGAAACTTTCCGCCAGTTCAGAGCATAAAAATTCCTCACGACTCGATAATGGCGTAATGTATAACCAAAGTCATTATAACTCCGGCAACTTCTAATTATGAAAGCGTACGAAACTTTTACATCAATTTGTAGGAAGCGACTTGTATCTCTTAGCCGGCGGAATGGACGAAATTACAGACACATTCGGTACGTTCGCTCTTTTATCTAGTTTCGGGCTGGGACATTACAGCGTATCGCGTGCACGTAATATTTGCTCGCAGAATCTTTTCCGCTTCTCTTGTTTACCGGTTATCGTCCACGGTTTAATAATCCAACGGGGCCTCTGGGAAAAGTGATACGCAATTCAAGCTGACACAAACGGCGGACTTGGTCACACGGTGTTTACGTTTTAATTAAAAATGATCGTGTATTTTCTAGAGGCGGATCCGCTGAAACGCAACTCGCCGGCAAAGAAAAATATGACAAACGGTTACAGTCAATAAGACATTTTTCTCCCGCTGAAAGGCTTATTATTCTATGCAAATGAGGCGAGTGGCGTATTTTCACGTGATTTCCGCAATTTCCCGGCCATAATAAAAGCAAGGAATCCACTTTTGTTGTGATAGCTTACGAAGTATTTGTGCTCCATTTACATATGAACGTGTTCAGCGCATTTGCGGAATTACGCTTACCACTGTTAGTCCACCGAGCAACTTTGGCAGAGTCTCGGGAACATGAATTTCGGTATTACGAGTATCACGAATAGTAAAAATAGCCGGTCTAATTCACTCTTGATTAAGTGGGCAAATCTCGCGAAAGGCTGTACGCAAAAAGAAGACAGTATCGTTGAAAAGAAAGAAAGAAGACGAAAAGAAAAGCACGGCGAATACGAATATAAGAATTTCCTCGGTCGATCAAAGATGGTTGACGAGCAAGCGTGATTGTCGAATCATTATTTTTCCAGCTTTGGGGCTTTTTAGGTAAATGTCGCGGAAGCTGCGCGGTTCGCGAGAGCTTTATTTTTCAAATGTAATTTCATGTTCCTCTTTTGACGGGCGGAATTTATTTCCCGAGACAATCGGCATAGATAATGGAACATTCAAGTTACGAGAAAATCAATAGGGGCGCAAAAAAAGGAATATCGCATGAGCTGCAGTGGACCGAAAATTACCTTTATGCATTCTCTTTCCGAGCGTTTCATCTTGCCTATCATGTTCTATTTTCGAACGAGCGTCGGTCGACGTCGCGCCGCTACATCGCCGGTAGATTTCGCGTCTCTATTGTTGTTTCGCGAGGCCCAATCGATCCATCTGCGTTGCCCCCCTCGATATTATAATCCCGCCGATTCAATTACTTCTTTCCGACCACGTTTAGCACTTTTAATGACCTACTCGAAGAAATTGCCGTGGCCGCGATGGCAATTGGAACGCCTTAACCAGATAACGCCGCTCCACATACGTTTGCCAATTGTCGCCGACGGCCACTAATTAGCATATAACTGCCAACCTACCAC
The DNA here is from genome assembly GCA_022817245.1 of Nixonia krombeini. Taxonomy (NCBI): domain Eukaryota; kingdom Metazoa; phylum Arthropoda; class Insecta; order Hymenoptera; family Scelionidae; genus Nixonia; species Nixonia krombeini. Next base: position 13,782 of record JABFPT010001052.1, on the reverse strand, counting down.
TACGCACCATTATAGAACTGAGCCCGTGTTGAAAACGGTGCGTATGTGAGCGTCAATTTTTTTGCGACAATGCTTAATCGAGTCCAGATAAAAAAGCGGTTTTCCACTCGAATCGATATTTCAAATGAAAAAATAACGCTGATGGGACTCGTTGGAGAAAAGCACGGAGAAAATGGTAGATTTGAAATTTGATGGACGGCTTTTAAACTTCATTTCGAGGCGTGACGTAGAGGGCGCGGGGGCAGAATTGAAAGAGTGGCTAGACATTTTCCAGGATTTCGCCAAGAAATTTGCAGCTACGGCGTGTAATAGTCGAGCGTGCAGACATCGAGAGCATGGGGTTAGTCAGGGTAGGTCGTAATTCGAATGGCATTCTGCGCATTGCGGACCGTTGCCTTTCCGCAAGCTTCGTCAGGTTGCCGGAATAAAGAAGGTGGAAGGAAAAAGGACACAGAAGCCTCCAATTATCGGAATGAGCACCGCCCGGCCGCAAATTACTGCAAAGTTCGCTCATAATCGCCAAGAATTATCGATCGTGAAATTTCTTCGCGTTACAAGTATCATGCGGTTGTCCCGGGCCAATTGAATCGCCGGGGACGATGTTAATTGCTCGGCGGACCGTCAGATGTGAAAAACAATAAAATGAAGCGATTCGAACGGGGACATTTAAATTATGGAATTGAGAAATAAGTAAGTATTACAGCGCGATAAAACTCGTGCTGAAACGTAACTCATAAATCTACGGTGGCGATCGATCGCGCGTCATACCTACCCAGTAGCTTGGCGGGAACCACTGTCGAGCAGAAAATAAAAGATTCAGCGTTCGAATCCCGGCCAAAACTCTGTCACAGTTTTCTTCCTCCTGATGACGAATTTGTTTCGGGCGAGATTAGCAACGAGCGGAAAACAATTTGAAAACGTAATGACAACTTTCGACATAACGGCCATCGGTGCCGCCATCTGGTTCAAATGTGGGGCACTAATACGAATAAATACAGAGACATCGAAATGACCGTTTTAAGAAACGGGCAGGCGTTATGGTTTAATAAAACTCGCGATTCGACTCGACGTAGCATTAAATATTCCGAGAATGTTATTGTTTTCCGAGAAGAGCGAGAGGAATTTTTTCGCATTGCAAAATTGTACATTATTGGTGCACGGAGTAGCATTCCGCGCATTGCTCCGCGTTTGCACCAAAGCAACAACCTGTCGACCCTCTATACCAAACGGGTCATTATTAATAGTTTGTAAATACACGTCGTGATTGCGCGCGCGATAATTATTATTCAGATTAATGGCCATTACAGGCAGCATCGTGTAGACCGTGAAGGATGAACGTTTAATACTGTTTCCGTCATAATGATTTATTTTCCGCATAGATGATTCTTCAATTATTTTACTCGCAAGGTCGCTGTCACACTTGAAAAACACGATTGATCAGCATTTGCGTTGGTCACCGTGCATCATATTGTTTGCGCTACACTGCATAATCCGTACATTTTGAAATGTTTCTTCGGAAAAGTTAGGAGAAAAAATAGAATTGATTTTAGATTTACATGCGATGTTTTTCAGAAGATATTTTACAATTGTTCTTCGAACTTGGATTAAACGTTTCTAGCATTTGCATAAACCTGTAAGCTCCTAAAATTTAAAGTGAAAATCACAAAAAGTAATGTCGAGTGTAGTAACAACATGAAGCGTATTTTCGAATCCGTCTCGCTGAAAGAACTCTCTCACAATGTAAATTTAACTGGAGAGAACGTTCTCTTTCAATGAGACAAATTCGAAAATCCATTCCTGCTACTCAATCCAGATTACCATTTCATGCATCCTGTATCTTTGCGTTCAAACATCTCACCACTTACAGTTTTTCATAAAAATACAATTTGACCAGTAATATCACCGTAATTTACTTTTGTCCAATTTAGTTTATAAATGTATTCCATTACATTGAACTACAACAATTGACTCCACTTTTTTGATATTCGGTTAAAAGTTGTAAAGATCTTGAAATTGTGTGAAATAGTAACTAACAATATTATTTGTTAATAACAGTTAATCTTCGTAATTCTGATAATAATAATCAAACATAATTGCACTTAACGTAATTAATTTTTGTTCCAAAGTAAACGGTTATTTCGATTACGATAAACTTGGCGTTTATTACAATGTTACGTCGAATGGCAACGAAGTCTAATAAGATAAGAAGAAAATAATAATCTTAAAAAAACATAATCTTAAAACGATTTTGCAATATACGTATATTCAATTTGTAGAATGGCTTGTATGTGGGCTCGGGAAGTCGTAGCCAGGGGGAAATTCTACTGTACGGAGAAAACGTTCAAGTTCGCGCGGGAAGCATGGCTCTTTAACGTTAGGTACATGATATAAAAAATGTAAGACCATTACGTCAACATAGCTGCTAACTTAACAATGCAGACATTGGTATTTAGCCTGAAGGCTTGGGATGCTTTGTTTGTGTATGGCGTGAGGTTGAAACAGGGTGGGGAGGAAGCGGGAAGGAAAGGAGAGGAAGAATGTGGAGAGTCTGTAAAAATGGCTGAAAGAGGGACGACGAGCAAGACGAGAAGCGAGGAAAAATAAGAATTTCAAATCCAATTTTCCGAGGCATACTTAATAGCGTACCGCCCATCCCTTTTATTGGCGAGCGTTCCAAGGTGCTATCATCTCCAACGCTACACCTTCATAATCAACGGCGCCGAAAATGTCGCCGCCGGTTGACTGCCTGCTTCATTTTACTACAAGTGCGTAACGAGTAATTGAAAATGACGCGAAGGTACTTCACTTTCTTTTTTCTTCCTTTGTTCAGATCACGTCACATCTCACTCATACCAAGCGTGTGGCATTTGCCGTGAAGTCTGAGCTGGGAAAGACGAAGAAACGTTCTTAAAAAAAATGTACTTTTGCGCCGTGATATAGAAAGTCGGGAAAAATGAAAAATTCACAGTTAACAGCGAAACTGAAATGACATTCAATGGCGCGTACCGCCTATATTCTCTTCAATAACTTCGCCTGCATGAAGAAAAATTTTTAAATAATATTTACTTTATTTGTACGTCCGTTTCTTATACTTCCTCGTAATTACGCGACTTCAAAGTGTCACGATGTTTTTTACGTTTGTTCATTTATTTCACCTCTTCGCAATATCTGAGCAAGAGAATTATAATATTTAATTGAAAGACACAGCGATACCTTGTCGTTTGAGGCGGTACAAATATACTGCGCCATCTACATAATCGTATTATCTGCTATACGTGTATTGAACTTATATCTGTTTGACATCAAAAAACGCCGTTAGCATTCTTCGTTTTTCTTCAGTTTGGCAAGTCATGAGATATTTGACAAGTTTAAATACCATTATTATCCATCCTTTTATATGGCTCGGTTTATTTGTCCCCGAATTAATAATAACAATGGAAACACTGGATTCACTTTACTCGGTTTAATCGAGGGAGAAGAGTCGACACTTCTTCTCGGCAAGAATGCGATCTGGCGGATGAAAGGCGTCGAAAAAAGGTGTCGCGTCGTTGGCGCGGCGTAATTGGTGACATCTGTGACCGCGCGTTCCGCCAAATTGATTGGGGTCGCGTTTAAGAAGTTCGTCGAAAGCGAGTGGCCGCAACGCTAACGGCCGCTTGAAAAATTCCGCACCTCCTCACGCCTCGCGCGATTCGAACGGAATTCAAAAGCGTGGAACTTATTGCCTGCCATCCCCACTGCATATTCGCTCGCCGTGCAGTTTGAATTTCGCGTAAATTTTATACCCGTTTTAGAGGCTCGTTAAAAAGGATCTTATTTTACCGTGGCTCGCTACTCAACCGACGATCCCAAAACCACAGCTCGTGATACGACAGCCGTGAGAAGAAGAGTGTGCGAAATGGAACGTTAGGTGTGAACTTTCCGAAGAGCGGTCTTGAACCCTGATCATTATACAGACACTCGCGCTTATAGAATTTTTACTGTTGCATTTATGCCACTTTATAATTCCGACCTAGCGAACCCACCTCGAGCGCAATCCGCCGCGTTTCGTCAGCAAAATTATTCCGCTGCTGCGTCAAATTTCGCGTGAAACGAACAGTACGATGATTTACTGCAAAAGAGACTGCCATCAATACAATTTATGGTTGCAGTAAAAATTCATAAAACGTATTACCGAGGAATTTTTCATTCCTTGTAAATATTTCCACGAGGACGGTTTTTATCGGAAAATTAAATTTAAATGTGAGCAGTTACGGTCATGTTTCAGTCTGATTGTTTGTAACGCGCGGTTATTCAAAGGAGGAAGAAAACTGTTATTCTTAGGAGGGAAGTGTTTCCCGAAAGTTATCTAAGCCTGTAGAAAAAATATGTTAAAATATTCATTGCACTTGGCTCTGTTTTCGACTAATGGAGCCGTAAGAAGTCCTTTCGGCTAAATCAATATATTTCCGAATATCTTCGAAATCCAGCTATTCAAATAAACGTAATTCTGTCGCTAAATCGCCAAGATTCTCCAGAATATTCATTCAATATTGAATTAAATTAATTTAAAAGCATTTGTAACCGGACTAAGCCGAGTATATTCGGGAACAAGGCGATCGTAACTCCGCCCAAAGCCACAAATCGAACATAAACGTATCTTAAACCTTGGCGGTTTGCAATTTTCTTCGAATGATATCGAGTACAAACTGTTTGAAAAGGTCATTCGATATGTCGTAACCGCGAGCCGAAGCAAATGGATGGGTTAATTATAATGTTCTGTAAAATGATGACATTAAACTCCGACAAATAGTGCAATAAATATCGTGTGGATTGCGTGTGACACATTTATTGGTAATCAGATAATTGCTTTTTCATTGAATGAAATAAAAATAAATCAATGTTTATGACGGTTGCATTTTTTTATAACGTTTCTTATGTGTCACACGTTCTCGATAATGAAGATTTATCCGAGACAGACAAGCAGAATTAATCCTTTAGTAGCAGATGTCTGATAGAGCGGAAATCTAATATATTTGTATTTTTTATCGTTATTAAACACGACACGTCGTTTTTATTTATTAATTTGGTCTGAATTAAATGAAAGATATGATTTAAATAACGACAAGACAGACAAATGATGTTATTCAGTAATATAAAACGACTATAAATGCAGAAGCAACGTTTACTCATCGAATTCAATTATTTGTATCAGAGTATGCACTTACGAAGCGCATAAGAATGTGCGTGTGATACCTTTCATTATTCAATTTGCATTATTAATTTCAAACTCCTAATGCGAGAAATTAAATTATTTATGCACCTTCGATTTAAATGATTTTTATGCAGGTATCAATATAAATGGGTAACTTATTAATAAAACAATTCACTAAGTTGGCCAATGAAAATCTTTCATATATTGTAGTACGATGAATAACTGGGAAAACGCGAAGTGGGAAATGTAAACTGTAATATACAATTCTAAGAAAGTAACTCGTATATTAATATATGCTTGTATGTCTACAGTGCTACAATCTATATATTCTTTATTTGTAAATAAACTACATAAAAAACTGGATCAATGTGAGACAATTGTTTATGAAATATAAAGTTATAATTAATTATATACTTGCATCAGTTTTCGAGCAGAAGCGTGTTGTATAGAAAATCAGTAATAATGAAGTCTTCCAACCAAACTACGTGAAGCAAACAAAGTTGTAGTCAGACATAGAACTTTCAGATTAAAAGCACTTCGTTAACTGAAAGGTTCTTTTAATTAATAGCTTAGATCAATCTATGCTGTTTCGTGTTGTACACACGATCATGTTGTTTTACACTCTTTAGAACTTGCAACGGTGTACGGGGCATTATAATTGTCAGTCTGATCTGAACATCCTTGTAAAAGGTTTTTGAGTTATACCGAACTGTTACGACTGACTTTATGTATATAAAACATATGTACAGATAAAAATATGTTGAAAAGTATAATCAATATTACCGTTTGCTGAAATAAAAAATGTTCCAGTAATTGTCTCGCCTCATTTGTTGTCCAGTGGACAAATTTCTTGTCACTATTGAAAAGAACGGTACATCACGTTCCTATGAACGCCAGAGTTATGCCATTCCTTCGCCTTTCCGTTCATGCGCTCGCAACCATTAATTTGCAATCGGACGTCCGGTATCTTCTTACAGAGATTCCACTTATTTTCTCCAAGCTTTCTCGTTCGCGTATCCCTTTTCTCTGATCTCTCCTTCTCCGCTCTTTTTCTCTCCCTTTTATTTCACCGGCGATCGTACTCCCACGAACACACAAACGCGTGCCGGGATGCTCCGCGTTCACAGACACAGAAACCAATACCACTCGGAATAAGACGAGAAAAACATTTCACGGCACGCCCCTGAACAGGCCCGAAGGTGTAGTCGTGCGAGGACTATAGAAAAGATGGGTAGCGGCCACCCTTCCGCTCCTCCTTCTCGCGTGATTCTTATTCTTATCGCCGGGTAACTACCTTTATCAATTAAGGACGTTAAAGACGGACGTCTGCCTCGTTTCGTTAATTTTCACCTTCTCCCTCATTAATGACGTTCTATCTATCACCGAATGCCGTCGAGAATTGCGTCGATGTATCAAACTTTATCTCATTGTACGAACCGATTGTAAATCAAGGTTAAAGAGACATTTCTAAAATTGAAAAAGCTCTTTTTTATTTGACCAGAGGGAAATTGAGGGTTTGCTTTCAACGCCATCTTCGTTAAATTGTCTTTATGGTATAAAGTAGAATAATGAAGAAATTTACTGTGTACAAAGGGTAACGTCTTTTTGATACTTGCTGTAATTACTGTTCTTAAAAACATTTTTTTACAATTGTGAGACTACAAATATTTTACGAATGTGAAGTCATTACAACAAGGTAATCCTAAATGTTACTGACCAAAATACTTAAACAGTACATTAACAATAAATACAGTTATTTAACAGACATTGTTGAAATTATTAGTTAGTTCTTTGACAGAGGATGAACTTCTAAAGGTGGTTGCCGCAAACTCCTATCGTTAAGGCTAAGATACAAATTATAAAATTTGTTTTGAAATATCATTGTTGTAATGTGATGTTTGTGTTGTTTAATATGCATTGTTTAAAATAAAAAATTGTTCATAATCTGTATATTTGCTGTTAAGGCAAATAATAAATCACTCGATGTTATTTAGCTTAGTTCAGTTAGCATTATGTTACATGTATTTTGTGGACTACAAAGATGAAAAACAAAGTTTAATTCTTCGACGGAAGAAAAACAGTAGAATGTTATTCTCAATAGACAGTAAAATAATTCACCGTCTTAATATTTATTGCTCCATTTATAAGAAACTCACGAATAAAAATGCACTTGCAAACCAGTATGAATTTCAACTTAATTAAGTAATTGAATATTTTCTTAAAGTTTGCATAATTCAGTACTCGGATGTAATAAATATTTTATAGGTAGTACGGACAAAGACTCTTTTCCAATATACATTCTCATAAATTATTCTTTGTTATTTTGAAAACAGTCACTGAGTTAATGCAATGTTTCAATACATTTCACAAGACAGAGCACTAAATATACCCAGTTTCATTTGCCAATCATCCTCACTCATCAATTTTCTCAGAGGTAAATGTATCCGCAGATGACGATGTACGAAATGCGATTTATAGGAAGTAGTATAAATTCGAACTTTTTTATTAATGATTAAGGTTAGAGATTGGGTTAGACTGTATTAGGTTAGGTTAGGTCACCGATGACAAAAGCAGACGTTAAAAACGAGACCGGGTGAGACAGAAGGTGCCTCGGGAAATCGCGCGGGAAACGAGACGAGTCGGTTCGTTTTGGCGCGCTGCAGCGGCGCTGAAAAGAGATGGTCCTGTACGAAAAACAGAGTCTTGCCAGTCGCGCTACTTCACGTTCCACTTAGCATTCAGCCTACCCTTCCCCCCACAGACTATTGGCCCGTATTCTAAATCTCGGCGTGAATGCGGAAAAAAAATGTCTGCAAATTTAGTTCATTGAAAACAAAAGCGAAACAGGCAGGGAAGTATGAAATTAAAGTACCTTCACAGGGCGTATTTTTCCTGTATTTTAACATTAATTGGAAAACCTACAGTGGAGTTGAAAAGTTGACACAGAACGAAGCAGAATGTGAAGTGCAAAAGAAAAAGGCCGGTAGCGTTCGTATAAAGCAGGAATATTTAAGGAAGATTCCGAGACAAATGAATTAGAGCCCAACCTCCCGGGACTTGGGTAAATGATGGGTAACGAGGCTGGGTTGCTGGCGCGTTTTTGAATAGCAAATCAGCAGTTAAATTCTATTTGAATAGCTTAATTTCCGAAACTCTTTACATTTTCCGGTGAGCAAAGCGAGTTTCTCATAGAGATTATGAGCTACGAAAATTCGCTGTTTCGGCCGCCTGAATAATAGCCCAGGATCTGTCTCATGTCCGTGTCTGTCCGCCTCCTGCCCCTACCAAAGACTCGCATTGTTAATATTTCGGCAACACGGCAGTCCTACCGAATAATTGAGCCGGGCCATCGTGATTTTCCTGATGCTAATTGCGTTGAACGAGGGTATTTAGAAGCTCGTTCGGCGTTCTCTGGTTTAATTGCCCAAATTAAATCAAAGCTGTAGTGTTCTCCTTTTGCGGTTGAAAAAGATGTATGGAAACTTCTTTCAGAAGTATACTCGAAAAGCACTGCATTCTAAAGGAAACGAAACTTCAGAGTAGCAATGTTCCCAGTCGAGTGAGAACATTCCTTTGTAATTTTTCAACTGCTTTTTCTCTCTCTCCCGCCTCCTTCCACACTATCCAACTCGTCAGTCCTTTCATTTGTCACAGAGACTTGCTGAAAGGATTTAATTCTAAGAATTTCACAACGTTATTTGTACTCTGTACCTGCACCGTTGTACTCAGAAGGGGTTATTATCGTATTTGGTCCGTATCGTCATCTTCAATGAATTGAGAAATCAGTTTACCGTTTGATAACAGTTTTTGAGTATCCGCTGATTTCTCGTGCGGTAGCTGAAAAATGAAGATAAAACGTCACACTCTACCCTGAAAAAAGAAAACCGTGGAGCTCTAGTTTTTCAATCTTCTTCACATCTTTTACTCCAAATGAACAATTAAATATACTCTTCTTTTTAATATTTCACGGTTTTCTAATCAGAGTATTTCCTCAGCAGGTAATTATTCTTTTCTACATAAAAAATGTTTTACAAAGCTTTTCTAATTTCACTGCTTTTCCAGAAAAGATGAAACTGGGAAAACAGAAATTTTTAAATGTGTCGGATAATTTACTTTTCAAAAAAATGTCGTTCGAAAAATATGAGCTTTGATAAAATATCGGAAGTTCGACAAGATATGCCGCAACCGTAACCCAAATAAGGCAATAACAATTTCCCGCGCAAACAATCAGTACAAGCGTTTAAATCCAATATTACCCGGCAGCCGTTTTTTAACAGTTTTACACGAAAAAACGCAATCGTCTCCCCGCGCAATTCACCGTGAAATGATTTAATCGGTTTCCCCGTCGCGGTACTTCCTTCTCGGCGCCACCGCGAAACGGCACTGGCCTACTTTTCCTTATGATTTAATTGTTTTGCCGGTGGAACGGTCGAACGACAGAGAAATGCGCGCAACTCCGGCGTTTATCCGTTAAAAATCGTTTTAAAAGCTCAAGGCTCTCATCCGAATCGAACGCTCGCGAACGCGGATAAACGCTCGAATCTTTCCCCGCCAACTTTATCCGAACTCGCATACGGTTTTCAGCTGGTGCAAAAACTGGTTTATTGTATTTTCCGCATGAAGCGGGCCACGCGCTTTAGCATCGATTATTCGTCAAAGTGTTTGCCGAGGGAATTTCCCGAAAACTTCGATACAAAGAATTAATAAGTTGAAAAGACGAGGGCGAACGTTCAAATTAATTAATCGCTAAACTCGCTATTACGTGTTCCAGTTTAATTTGTTTCCACTTACTTTACCACGTTGAAAAGTTTCGCGAGATTATATTAAACGTTCCATCGGGTAATTATGGAACATTAAGAATTTCATTAAATTTCGAGAGAGCGTTGTTGCCGCCAGAGGAAAATCCGCGATTTGACTGTGTCCCAGCGATACATTCGGAAATACGGAAATAACGTCCAGGTCAGCCGATCACGTCGATCTTTCTCGTTAATTATGCGCGGTCTAGCGGGACGGCCAAATAAGCCGGGATTGATTAGGAACGAGGCTGCGATAACATCTTGCTTTGACAGCGATGACGTCATTCGACATTTTATTCCAGTTTTAATCGTTACGCTTTAAAGCACGCGATACGTGTTTCAATTAAGCGGATGATGGGCGATGTTGATGAAACGAACGTATTTAAAGTGCGCCAGTGACTCGCGAAAATTTAATGACGGGTTTCACGTTGCACTAATTTATAGAATTGTCTTATAGAGCGCGATCATGTTCAGAGTGGTTAAATTTGCATCGTTCATTTGCGCACGTGTACGGTATGTAAATAATTCAACTTACAGTTATCGTCGATTCCGATCACTACCGTCGAACTGTGTGAGGAAAAGATATCGCCGTCGTCGCCAGAAGGATTATAATGTATTTCAATTATACGCGCATTAAATTTGTATCGCGGTTGAATTAAGCGTGGACGGCGACAATCACAACGACTTTATCCCGATGCGTAGATCGATCAGATTCCTCGAATTTGTCATCATTAAAGTCGATCCTTCCAACGGCTTTTACACGTCGTTGAAATAGTTGTACGGGAAAAAATCCGGTGGAAAACTGCCTCGTTACACCTTAATCGCACACTCAGGGTCGGTTCGGCGAAGTTACTGCTGCTCGTAATCTCGCCGGGTCAAATTCAATCGTCCGTTGCGACTGTGCCTTACTGGCGCGACAAATCAAAGTAACGAGCGTGACTGGCACCGTTGATGTCCCATGTCCACTTAAGAATAGAAAGGACCACGACGTCTCTCATCGGCAGCGCGTAAACGACGAATCAGTATGCGATTATTTTTCAACGCGATCGACATTGGCACTGTTGAGTACGGGCTCTTCATCCACGTGTATTGAGTACCGATAACGAGACGTCACGGTGGCGCGATGCCGCCTGTAAACAGTTTAAGGATGCTCCCTGATCAGACCGCGATTTATTCTATTCAAACCCGCTTACTGATTTTCACACAGACACACACACACGCTGCAAACACACATCTAGCTCGCTCGACATTCTCCCGATATGATTTCACTTTTTTATTTTGCATTTGGAGTGAAAGTATTATTACGTTTTGTAGTTATATTTTGCTTTTTTTTGGGGGGAGGGAAGATTCCACATGACATGACTTCTATTTGATGATGTGTTATTGGTATATTGTTATCTGTAATAAGCGTTACTGCACTTATACTGATTTAATTTATTATTTATTACAAATGTGTTTGTTAAACGTGTTAGTGATTATCGAACAAGGAACACGTTTTTGTGATATTCCAGTTACAGAATTTTAATAATTCCATCAATGTCATGCATTTTAAAATTATAAATTGTGCGAAACTATTTGCAATTTAGAAAGTTCTTGTGACATTCTGATATTTTACGGAAAATGAAGAAGGTGGCGAAATACTTCAACGGAACGTTAATAAAACTGTTCCATCCACGAGGTATTTAAATAAAGCAAGTTATGAAAATCATCGTAATTAATTACTGCAACACAGTTTTTCGCGGAAATATTCGGTGTCGTTTACTCAGTCGAATAATATCCGAGTAATGTGCAATCATCCGCACGTAATTCTCACGTGCACATATTTTGTTTCAAAATACCATTGACGGGAAACACGCGGCGCTAAATGACTGAGAAGCCGCAAACAAGAGGGAAATGGGAATCCCCTAGGAAATCGGAGATAGTTCTAGTTTCTTGTCGGTTGATACAGTTACGATCGGAGTGGCGTCCTTTCGTTCCCAATGGCTCTCGCGATACACGCAACCGTAAGCGGTATCTCGTTTCGAGCGGTTGACAGCGTGAAATAATCGACAATGCGTCCCGCGCTTGTCTTCCATCCGGGCGTAAGCGGGAACCGCGCCGCGAGTAATCAACCGGCGACTAATACGACTCGAACGAAGATGAACAATAATCTCGTACAATCGTTATTGCACGCTTTTCCACGATGCTTCCGTCTCGGGTGTTTAATGATACCTTCATTTGCTCGATTCGTCTTCGCATTAAGGATCCTTAATCATGCGAGCTGTACACTTCAACGTAATTAACGACTGCCTTATGTTTCTATCGCGTTTAGACAAGGCCGTGTTAATTAATCGATCCGAAGTTCGGGATCAAGAGACGCATCGCTCTGCCAACCGTCGACCAGCGTAATTGTATTAATAATGAGTCGAAATTTCCATGAATCGACGCTTCCGTCAAACATTTTCCACGCACACTTCTACACGTGTCCGCGGCGCAAAGCGCTCGACCCAATAATTATCGAGGTGAATAAACCTGAACGATTATTGGCGAGCTGCCGAATTTTATTGAATCGGTGATTTGGCCGATGACGAAAATCAAGTGACTCACCTCTCTTATGTGTCAGATTTATAATTAACGTGTATAATTTCCAGCGGTTTCTTCGACACGTTTATTTCGCGCGGAGGTGCGTAAATAAATGACGATGAAACGTCACGATAATCGCGGAACAGTCGAGGAATCTCGATGACACTGAGAAAAGATAGAAAAAGCGATAGAACTTCGTTATAGAGATATGCCGAAAAAAAACTCTCAGCTGTTGCTTCGAAGATTGATCGGGACCGAATGAAGGTTTCGGCGGACGAGTAAGGTGCGAGGGAGCCGAAGAAGGATGGGAAAGTAATGCTTTGTGTCCCCACGCTTGAAAGATGCCGATAAGATATATCGCTGCGGAGGCAAAATGGTATGCGCGAGTACGAGTGTACTACAGACCTTCGAACTGCCGACTGGAGGAACTGGAGCGCCATATGGCCGACTCCCACCAAGATTTTATATTGCGATCACCTCTATCGTCTCGATCACTTTTATCTCGTGGCCGTACTATACTTTTATCACACTTCCCATTGGCCACTGGCGTCTTGCACTCAGGTGCACGCCTGGTTATACAGGTTTCACGAATTTCTACATGTAACCCTTATCTTTAGGACGCTCGCCGCCCAACCGTAACACAAAAGGAAATATGCAGGATTAGGGTGACCTACATACAATAGTATTCATGAACCGTAATCAACATAAGGAAACTGGGAAACATGCCTTCAAGAAAACGCTTGCATTGTTCAACTAGCTGGAAATGTATGACTTTTTTCAATTATTCCCTTACACAATCTTTTTACCATTGCAATCGAGCTGATTTGCTTTTACTCCGTTCAAGGATTTTTCATCAATCCAGCATTCCAGGTCATACACATTTTTGCCTTCAATGACATGAATGTAGAACCGAAAAAATGTCTATCACAGTCGTTTGCAATCTAAAAGAGCAAAGACTGTTAATTACTCACTTGTCCATTTCTCGTATAATTTTTATACGCTATAATTACATATGTCACATTCAAGCAAAAGCAAACATAGAGTAACAGCAAAAGAGAAGTTCAAGTGAAAAATCATATTTCACAATGAAGAAGTTTTAATTAGTCAAAAGCAGTGGTTGCATACGGAGAAATATATTATGTTAGAATACAATTGGAAACGGAAATTGAAAAAGTTTTGAAATCGGCTTTTCGAATTTTTAAAAGTCCACACCCCGATACAACGTTAATC
>JABFPT010001051.1:0-12304 GCA_022817245.1 Nixonia krombeini | reverse complement strand
ACAAAGATGCGACATGCGCGGTTTTCTCTGCATGTACTCCACAAATATCACATACACCGATCAAATAACCGAGTCCTCGCATTTATTAATAATTTCATCGCCGAATATTATTTACAACATACCTACAATTTTACGTATAAAAGTTCGCAACACATACTTATGCTTAAATTATGTTTTTGCTCCTTTTATTTTTTTATGCTTTCATAATTTCGTTAAAAGGTTAATTACGAAATGTACGTAAACGTACACAAATGTTACAGTTATCATTTGTAACATTTCCGTGTACATATTGTCCATTTTGTTGTTTTTACTTATTTCATTTATTTCATACCATTATTATTACCGACGCAATTTTATGATCGAATTTGTTATTGACATTATTATGTTACAATGATATTAAGGTCGATTGCGTTGTCTTAATGGTCGTTGTTAAGGTTGCTGCTCCGAGCACTGTTATTGTTGTAAATAACATTGTCGCCGCTGTAACGACTCTGTTGCCGTTATCATCTGTGTGAATCACGTCTGTTATCGCAACTGATCGTTGTTGTAATCGCATCTGATCATTGTTGTAAACGCTGTCACATCGTTGTTCCTGTCACATTGCGATCATTATTATCATCGCATCGCAATGACTACCGCTACAATTCTCGTCTTGATTGTGGCCATTATGCGAGTCGTCACCGGTATTATCGTCGCAGTGCTGCAAATGTGCGCGCAAACAATCCAATTTCATCGCTCATTCTTCGCCTCCCCCACAGTTGTCGGAAATTCGCATCGCTCGCGCCTGTCAATGGGAACGAAACGCTACCTCCGTCAGAGCGGAGTAAGAATTATCGCAGAAATTAATTACCTTTCCTCCCTGACAGTCGACGCTCTCGCGCGTCATTGTCGCTGCCAGCGCCCGCGTGTCGCGCCGCGAGTACTCGCGAATCTGTTTCCGAATTTGACTTTCCTGCCTTGTCACCGAGGAAGAAGACACGACGAGAGCTTGTACACAGGTTCGCTGTTACACACAGAAATATGTGTACAGGTTCACGTACACGAATACGGACTCACACACATACTAGCGACAGTGTGCACACGCGTAAACACCGAACGCGTGTACAGACGTGTGTGTGAATGCGTGCATAGGAGGAAATGGGCCTTTAGCGGGTCAGTACATGTGTTTGATTTTGTGTGTGCGTGCTAGCGCGCGCGCGCGCGCGTGTGTGTATGAGTTGGCGTCCGTATGCGTGCGTGTATGTACGAGTGGGCGTAAGCACGAAATGTAACGTGAGAGGTTACGGAGTTTCGTTCCGTGCTCTTTTCTCCCACTTGGCGATGCTCTCGATAGAACGAGAACGCGCAGGTGACGGGTCAGCGGTAGGCTATTTACCTACTTCACCTCACCCACCTCATCCATCCGAGCCGCCGATGCATTGACTCATTCCCCCCGTGTTCATGCTCCGGAGAGCAGTACACGTAACTGTTCCAATCGTTTCTCGGCCAATACCGAGCCACCTCTGAATATGATTGAGTACTCTGTTAAACATTTCAGTAGGTTTATCGCCATCTCGTCGGCCAATCAACGCCGATCTCGCTCAGTGATCGTCTGGGTCTACCAACTACCTTTCGGTACTTATTGCCCTTTTTCCTCGTCAACGCCGGAAAAAATGCCTTCGAGAAATGAACGCCCTTCGCCGTGCGCCAATTTTTTGTTCCGACAAAAACGGATTAAAGAGCGCGGACTCGGCCGAACTTACTTCTGGAAGCGTAAGCCCGAAACGCCGGATTTTCTTTACTCATTGTGCGCAAAAAGACTTTTCTTTGTTCTGAAGAATATTAGTGAGGTTTTAAATACCATAACGAATCACTGAGAATTCCCTGCTTAATGCTTTCGGCGCTTAACGTCAAGTAACAATGTCAAACGGCGTTTACCTTTGAAATTTGTACGGCGAATGATTACTTTCTTGCGAGGTTGCCTCCTCGGAACGTCGTAGTTGCCCATCCTCCGTTATTTTATTGATTTTGCGTGTAAGAGGGCAAAATGTCCTGGGATTTACTACAAAACAGACGCCGTCGAAAAGAGTTGTTCCAGCGTAAAATACCTTCCCTGTCGATTTCCGATTTTACGCCGATAACCTCGTATCAAAGCTTCCTTTATTGAAAATCCCTCGCTTCTATATTTCACAGTTTTGCATTTTGGATGACGCGTATGCGCTTACAAACGAGGAAAGTGGAAATCACAAATTTCAGGAAGCCAATTTTGCATGCGTTCTACTAACAATATCGAAGAAAATTGCGAACTACCGATATTCCATGTACAACACGCGGTTGTACTTGCATTAAGATTACTCAACTCAAATAATTGTGTTTTGCAGGTAATATCCGACCCCCGCCTGCAATACGCTCGTTTATCTTGCGTCATTAAAATTACGCTAACGCTAATTACTGACAAAGTTAACGATTTGTTTCGACGCGGTATTACTTTAGCAAAAATCTGTGGAGCCCGCCGAAAATGCTTCTCGTTCAGGACGAGAAACGAGGTTCTGATCTCCGATGTCTTCGTCAGTTCACTCGCGCGAAATATTTATTGCTTCACGGTAATTGCAAGTCGTAACGAGCGAAAACGAAATTGTTTAATTCTCGGCGCATGATTTATGTTATTAGACACGCGCGTTCGTGATTTGAATTGCATTAAGATTCTCGAATGAAAATGCATTATTATGTAACTCAGCAGGTGCCGTATACTTTCCAAACAAGTGCGATAAAAACAGCAACGGAAATGTCGAGCAAAGCATAGTTCTGAAGATAACTGACGGAAAAGTATGGTCACGACGTGTCCAAACTTTTCCTGCAATGTCTGCTGTTGCATTATGCCATCAGTTGCTCTACTACAATGTGGTTGTTAGAACCATCGCATTAACGTAGTTTCACTTGAATCTAGCTACAAAGGTGCCGCTTTGCAATACCCGTTGAAACTTTTGTGCTTTGAAAAACTTGGCAAAAAAAAAAGACAAAGAACTACATTATGTCTACATTACTACGCTTTCGAGTAAATCAGTGTGAGGTGAAATAGTCGCTACAATTTTCTGACAACTATTAACGCAAGTCTACTGTTGCCATTTTCGCAATACACTTATTACATTACCGTTGTTTCGCGTTTTTCGATACGATCGTTTCATAATCGTAGTGTGACTGCACTTTCCGCGGTTACTGCACAACACAGTCGTTCAAGCGCGTATCGTGATCGTAGTAACCTTGACCGAGGGAGTTTACGTTCATCGGGTTATAAATAAAGAAGTGCAGGAGGAATTTTGTTTTCGAGAGTAGTCGACGAAATTCTGTATTGGGCGAATTGAGATGCGAAAAGGAACGTGAAATGATAAATTTGTGAACGTCGTCGAGCATCGGTGAAACATGTGTCTGTGATGTCGTGGCTGTTATCGCCATTATTCACAAGGGTGTAACACGTGTTCCAGTTCACAGACGACTATAAAACTGTACTACTGCGACATCGCGCGATAATCAGCTTGACCGGCTTCGGCCGCAAAACATATGAAATATCGGCTAAATATAACCGGGGACAGAGATCGGTGACGAAGATGAAGAGGAATCGCGTGCGGTTCGAATGATGCTCTTCGCCTTCGACAAGCCTTTTGCCACGGACTTGTTCGTGAACGGTGGCAGCCGAAGGGGGAGGGGCGGGAGGAAGGCAGGCGTCAGCGTCACTGCAAAAAGGAGTCTGTAAAAAAAAGAAATCCGAGAACTGTGTTACGATTCCATCTTGTCGATTCGGATGCTCGCCGCGGTGTTGTATTTTTCCTTTCGAGCATATAAGGAGAAGATAACGATCAATGAAAGTCAACAACAATAATACATTGTACTCACTTCACAATCAATGTAATAAAAGTAATTCGTTTGTCACGTGCTTTCTTTTGAATGAACTTATGTAACATACATATCCGTTCCTTTTCTTTTTTTTGTTTTGAATAAATTGTTATAGGCGACTGCCGTTTTTACTTGTAATTAATAAGAAACTTGAAAGTCTACGAAACCGTATATTCGTTGATGACGAAGAACGGAAAAGTTATTTCTTTAACTTATAAACTATGTTGTTAAGTACTTATCGTTTCAATAAAATTAACTCGAAAATAAACTGTAATTTTTTTCATTACTTTAAGTCAATGATTTGATTCAATACAAGAATACAAATTCATTTAACAAAGGAGAGGGATATTTACCGGTGATTGAATGTAATGCGACTTCGTTCAATTAAATAGAATGTAACAGAGAGTAATTATTATGTAATAATTTGAACGACTTATAGTAAAGTTTAACCGAATATAACGCGTAATAAAAAACGAACAGAGCATATTTTATATTTCCACCGAAGCGTTACGCTTTTTCTATGAAGTTTCGTAGTTTCTCAGCATCCAGCACCGATGTTTCCAAATTCGTCTCCATATTAACAGTACTAAATTCCAGTTAGCTGTTGGATAGAGGCATACGAGAGACATGTGAGAGACATGAAAACCTGCAAAAAGATCTGTATCGCCTAACTTTCCCTCACATTTCAGGTAACTATAATTTATAACACAGTACCGAGCGTGTTTCCTCGCCTCGCGACTATTAAATTAAGGTTGAAGACAAAGTCGACCATAATTTACGTCGCCTTTATAGTCGCGCATCGCGGCCATATTTTTTCGCGGGCAAGGCGCCAAAGAGCAAAGGTACGCGGAAGCCTGCTGAATGCACCGGAGGCGATACGACTCGGCACTGAAAACCTCATCTCGAAAACTAGTTCAATTAGAGAAAACCGCGGAAAAGGAGGTATCTCCGCGGCATCAAGGTATGAGGGTTTTGGGGGCAAACTTCTATCGCGATTACGCCGACGCCTCGTGAAATCCGTCGGCGGCTAAACTTTATAGATTTCGTCGGTTCACATTCAACGACATTGTTTTCCTGGCC
The DNA here is from genome assembly GCA_022817245.1 of Nixonia krombeini. Classification (NCBI taxonomy): domain Eukaryota; kingdom Metazoa; phylum Arthropoda; class Insecta; order Hymenoptera; family Scelionidae; genus Nixonia; species Nixonia krombeini. Next base: position 7,354 of record JABFPT010001051.1, on the reverse strand, counting down.
TCGTTTTGTTAAGTAGGCGACTAATACCTCTGTTACGTGAAATTTGTTGTAATAACACGTTTCCTCTCGAGTATCGATATGTTTCTCTGAACTGAATTTCAATAGTATATAGTTTTAGATCACCGTACTGTGTTTTTACTTAAGGTCATCGCCCTTTCCAATAAAGAGTCTTGGTAAGTTAATGACGGAGATCTCGTGGTTCTCATTTCGTAAGGACCGACTTCGAATTCCACACAATCTACAGTAACGTTTTCCAAATCATGATTTGCCCTACTTCAATGTTCCCTGTTCTTTACAAACGAAGTTTTTCTAGTTTCGTTAGTTTCCTACAATTGAAAGTGTTTTTACATCGTATCTCTGAACGATCAAGTCTCTCAATTTCAGTTGAACTAACTCGATAAGCAAAGTCACGTTGTCAAAGATAGTAATATGTTAATAACCATCTGAGAAGGATTTCTGAATTAAATGAATTGTCGCAACTTTATTAACCAACATCGAGACCTTTTTACAAACGTCGTTAACGAAAGAGACGACAAAGTATATGTTGTCGTATGCGGAGTAAAAACTTGAGTTGTTTGCAAACACTGCCGTTTCGGTATTCAACGTGTTCGTAATTAAAGGGTCAGAAAAAAGCGTTGAAGCAATCGCCGTCTTCCGAAACTCGGTACTCCTCTCAGATGAACATTAAGTCGTGCCGGGGCTACGGCCGCGTTTCTCGTGGTCTTTAAGTGGCACGCGTCTACCTGCCCTCTCGTGGCTTACTATACGCTCCGCTCGCACCGCTTCCCCCACCCTCTCGCCTGCCTCTCCTTGTAATATACGCAATTTACAATCTTGCCATTTATTATTGATTACGAGCCTTACGCTGGACTGCACTGTACGTCAAAGTTCATTAAAGGCACGCGATTTTTGTGAAACGTCACTTTTCGTTCGGGAGCATTAATTACGCGAAAAATTACATTCCCGTAACGTTCCTTCAACGCTCTCCGCATTTCTTCAACGCATCTCGTTTGCTCTAACACCGCGAACCATTCGTTATGCTATTTATCGCGCGTCATTTTTATTCCACATTTTCCGTTTGCCTATTCGCGACCGTCGAATCAGAACAATAAGGTCGGAATAGTTGCATCACCTTGAAAAGACGCGTTGCTCGTTGGAGCGAGAGCAAAGTAATAACGAACGAGAGTATTAATAATGAAACTGGCGCGCAGAGACGGGCGTTCGTCGTACTAATTAAGGACACCAAGCGGACGATCCCATTTCGTAACGCGAAATCGTCCCGGATAAATCGCCGGAGCCTCCGATACAGATAACTTCTCCGTCTGCGTTTGGAGCGTTCATAAAGCAGGAGACGGAAAGAAATTCGATGAATAAATTTGCATGCTGCGATGCGCCGTGGAATGTCTCCCGCTGCCGCCGTTTCTTCTCTCGCCGCGTATCCGCCGATTGGTGCGCAGCTTCGCCGTAATGTAAATGTAATGTCAACGAATTTATACGCATCGCTCGCACACGTTGACATAAATGCAAAATAAGTGACTTGTGCGCTTCGTGTGGGAAAAACGTTCAGCATGCAGACTTAACGTATGATGCATCTCCATATACGAAACATTCCGCTTATGTAGAATTACGCACTGCATATTTATGCGTAATCGTACGCACCTACATATGTACAAACAGTAAGTACGTGAACTCTGCAATTGTTGTTTTGAAATCGGGTGTAATTTCCTATATCGAATATAAAAGTAAACGACAGCTAAAGACTCCAGAGAACTATACGCGTTTCCGATACGAGTTATGCGTTACACCAAAAAATTCTTGTACAAATGAAATAACGACAATGGTTTAACGGTGCTTGAATTCCGGTTGAACAATACATTTTTTTTGTCATTTACGTATCGGAAATGTTTGGAAGCATAAAAACCAGCAGTTTGCACGGTTACGAGGGACGTTGCCAGGCGCACGGCGAGCATCGCAAAGCGGGATGAATACTTCTGTCTCCTCGAATCACTCTTAAGGGATTATCCAGCGCGGCTGCAAGTGCAGTAAATTCATCTTCCGCGTAGAATCGGCTAACAGAGGTATTCATGAGTTATGCAAATGCCGGGTCGTTTAGAAACAGAATTGCAGGCAAGCCGAGCGTATCTCTCGCTTTATCTCCCGTATACCGGCCAGCCGCGTCTGCAGTCACGGCCCCTTGCTTCTTTTTCGGCATTTATGCTCTTGTAATACGGCCCGTAAAACGATGCCTTCAGTTTCCCGTTTATCTCGGCTTCCTCCACGCGAACTTGCGCCAGGTTACGAGTCCGAAACATCGAGACTCATCCCGATTTCCCTTTACGGTCTTTCGAACGTTTCCACGGTCTAATGGGGTAATGCCGCGTGCGAGAGGTGAATGACGCTCATCCCCGCAGCTGATTTTACGGCGTAGTAATTTTATTACCATCGATCGATTCTTGTTGCAAATATTACCTCGATTCGTTTCTTGTCTGCTCAATTTTGTTATTTCGAAGGATTTGATTTATTGGAAGATCGATAAATCATATTCCACGTGACAACGTAATGCGACAATAATGTAACGTGACCCGCCGTGTTATTACACCATGGTTGTAACATGCGATATATGAAAGAACGTAAAACAGCTAATCGTAACGTACTATTACACATTACATAACACATTAGAGTGAAAAACAGTATTAAATAATACAATTCGATGTAACTATACGATGTTTTTCTTAATATAACATTAAGTAAAAAGCAACCAAGTCTAATGGTGAAATATCTAGCGACGCGGTTATACAACATTTTGAATATCGCATAGTTACATCAGGTTACATCACTCGCTTCGACATCAGGCACAAGAGTGCGGTCATATCCAACGCGATATTACCAACCGAAGTTTGGACAGTTTGGACAACGGTGTTCCACAATTAAACGTAACGCAACGCGCGACATCGCGATGGCGACAAATTCCTGAGCGACGTGCCAATCAAAGAGTCCTCAGACGTCGCGTTGAGAAAAACACCAAAAACTCATCGACGCGATAACGTCGATGCGTCCCTGAGAAGCGGCGGAGGCGAGTGTCGTACGCGCAGTGGGTGGACAGAAGCGTGGGAGGCTGCAAGGCGCGTCTGGCTGCGAGGACCTCCTCGCGGGGGAACGCTCGCCGGCGCTCGGCTTGGAAAGCAACGTGCCAACTGGTAATCTTATATCGCCGACATGGTTTGCTCGTCGCGGCCACTAGCGCGCAAGTAGGCAACCGTAACTAACCGACCGGCTCAACTAGGCAAAATTAGAATGTTCCCTCGATACGATCCGCTCTGGCACTCGTTAGCGGCCACCAGTTAGTGGCGCGCGCCGCCAATTCGCCTTTTGATTGCCGCGCGACGACAACTCTAACGTGAGAACTTCGGAAAGCCTGTTCCTTCATTGTCGTTTTCTCGTTTATATGTTTTAGTTTAACGAAAATTGGAAAATTCAGTTTGGAAGACCCAATTCGATCGTGTCGGTCAGTAATGTCGAAAGGTTGAAATGGTTTGCCTGACGCGTTGGGCAGTTTATTATAATTGTATTCGCGAGGTTTCGCTTATTTTCGCTGTAAACGCCGGTATCTGTAACGCGGTCGTTATGAAACGCGATACCACTTCTCTCGACAGTGCAGTTTGTTACCGTCGACGCTGACAAAAGCAACAGAGCGCGTTGTTTTATCGTATTCCAACAACACGCTGTGGTTGTGGAGCACACTTCGCAGAACGCTTTGACTGCGTCAGCATTCGCCGAAGCCCACTCTGCATCGCGAAGAACAATCGATTATCTCATATGCATAAGTCGATTTACAACACATTGTTGCAGTCAGTCACAGGCGATTAATTGCGCAATACGAACATATCGAGTCAATTATCATTGATTTATGGGTTCGCTCGTCAAATATTCATAAACGGAAAGACGGGGTAATGGCGCACTGTAAATGGGCTTTATTCGTTTACCGAATCGAGTGTGATGCTATGCAAAATGGTTCGGGTTACAAATCGCTTCGGATAATGTGAACATCGCGAAAAATGGAGAGGATTGGGGGGCAATATGGTACACCTGGTACATCGCATTTTCCCGTTTGTCTTGCAATGATAAATGAGAATATACAAGAGAAGCGAATTTTGAATGCATCTCATTGCCCCGCTCTTTGTAGGACAATGGCGGCGTACATCCTCTTTCTCTGTCTCTCTCATGTACCAGTCGTTTAAAGTAGATAATCGCCGCCATAAATTTTCATCAAGTTGATTTCAATAACGCTGTGAAAGAAACCTGATACCGGTTCCGAAATCGCTAATTCCTCTCCTTTTTCCTTCTCTTCTCGCCTCTCTCTCTCTCTCTCTCTTTCTCTTTCTCTCGCACCATGACAGACGCGCGAGCTCCTAATGTCGACCTCGCTCATTTCATTAGCGTCCCTTTCGAGCTATCACAAAGCCAGCGCGTCCGCGTCGGCGTAATCATGCACGGCCATTATGCATCCGGTATCTGCAAACAGGGCGGGGCGAATTATTTATGACAATCCGGCTAGAATTAAAATTCGACTGTCCTTACAGGCGCGCATGGTTAACGCTAACGAGCCGCTGTGAGTTATCCCTCGACTCGCTAAGGCACGCGCAACAAAAGCTCTTGCCATGACTTGACAGAACTCCGTCTCGGTCCACTTACCGCGCGATGTAAACGCACACAAGCCCTCGGACCTTTCACACCGCGCGCGCCAAAATAAACGGCGAGAGCCGCCGTTCCACATGTAACGTGGCCGTCTTATCGGGTCGAGGTTCAAGCTGCCACGGGCTTCCACTGTGTCATTCATCCGCCTGCAAACGTGCGGTTATGCTGAATTGTAAGAAACGTACACGCGTATAGACGTATACGTACACGTAAACGTAGTGTGGAAAGCTGAATGTAAATATTCTATTATGCCAGACGTGTAATTGGCAACTGGTATTCGATATGTAGCCGACTATATGTACTACATGTACATATATGCTATATGAACATGTGATAAAGTGGATGATAGTAGCAATAGCCGTGGCGAGTACGGTTTTCATAGTTTTCAATTATCGCGAATCAAATATATGTGCAACTGTAATTAATAACTGTGGAAGACTTGACGTCGGTCTGATAAACGAGATAGGTTTTTGCTGGATCGGAGTTAGTCTATGTACAAGTAGTAGAGCGAATGGTGCGGTGAGCGAGTGTGGGTGTGGCTCGTTGTGTGACGTGACCTCGTCATAGCGGTCGTCATCGCGCAGCTGAATAGGCCCGTCAATGGTCCGCTTCATTAAATTAAATAGGTCACTCGGGCGAAACGGGCATTCGTGGCTTACGCGTTCGAGGCCGTTGTCGCGTGCGAGACGGAAAGGAGCGAAAAAGAAAAACGGATGAAAGTGCTTCGCGCGGCATGCACGTACGTCTATCACAGTCGACGCGCCGCTCGTGTTGTCCCGTCTCGCCTCGCAAAGGGCTCGAGTCGTTGACACTTTGCCTCAATCACACGACGCTGATGCGACTTTTCTTTCACCACGGGTAAAAGCGCCGACTATTGTGCAGCCTTGACAACTGTAGGTACAATTGTGGTAATCTTAAATGGAGATGTCAATAATACCTTTATAGTTGCGTTATGTCTGTATAATTATAACGATAACATTTTGTATTGTTGTTATTATTCTATGGTTGTTTTATGATATATATGTATGTACATATATATATATATATGTATATGTATATATGGTGCAAATTATATAGCGATTTCCTGCACAATATCAACATGTCGTTCCACGTGGGAAAGAACAACTTTTAAAACCTCGCACGACGTTCCTTCGAACGCTGCCACAGTTGCCAGGCATTGTGTATCAAATAGAAAAAGAAACACAAGAACCAATAACGCAAATTGCTTCGCTTATGCTCCATTTTCCTTCACTCCGCTGATGAGACCTATTTCCACATCGTAAACAAAATGTCGTCGGTTTCCATCGCTACGCACAACACGCCGAATACAGTTCGTGCATATATTATACATCGCTCTTGTTATATAACTTCGTCACCAGTCATTAGAAATCTGTACCAAGTTTTTATTAATTTGTGTTTGGTGAAAAATGTAGGCTGTCGGTAGAACAGCAGCGGATCGAGTGCGCGGATTCGAGGCAGATTCAGACGCAACAGAATAGAAAATCCACTCGAGTCGAGTGGAACGAGCGGAGATAGATTCCTACCGTGCGACTGCGTTTTGAAGGAAGTGGGTGTGGGGGAGAGGGTGATTTTTTCAAGACGACGGGAAGCGACGATCCTCTTTCCCCGAAGATGACCGAGATTCGGACACGAGAAGTGCGACCGTTCCGACTGCTTCTCCTCCCCATACTGCTCCCTCCACCTACTCCCCCTCCCCATCCTCCTACTACAGCGATCATCCTCCTACTGCGGAGGATCTCGAATTACAATGTGTACCAAGCGTGATCTAGGCTAACCGCGCTCGTCCGTCGCTCTCCTAACAATAAGTGGGAGCGTAACCCCGTCCCCGTAACGCCCGCTTCGTTCGACTACCTCGGGCACACGTACGCGTCGCGTTGTTACTCACACTCGCGCACACCAGCAAGAGCTTCGAGACGCGAACAACGGTTTTTATCACTCGCTCACTTCTGCGTCGATTAGAATTTTAAATCACGGCACACGAACGCTTTAGAGAACGTGAGCTCGTGACTAAAATTCGTTCCACTGCTTTAAGTGATTCCGCGGAAACGCGTTTTGTCTGATGTCATTTGTAAGAACGTATTTTTCGAGCCGAACAATGGCTAATACAGCGTTCATTCCCGAACAAAGGTCACTAGCAAATCAAAAATTCCGCTCTATCAGAAATCTGAAGAACGTGATTTTTTTCCTTTTCTTGATTACGAGACACGGAATTCTTCCGACAGGAAAGAAATCGCGTACTACAGTACGTATTACTTTTCTCGATATATATCGACGAATGGCAAAACTGTACGTGCGTTTTTAATCAAAGTCTTCGGAGCTCGTGGGGAGAAATGTACTCGACTTTTTGCGTACTCGAAACCTTGATAGGAGGAAAAAAGGCCGCATAGTTGAAGCTCAGCTATTTTACGGAGATCGAAACATGTGGTTCAGGGCTATTTCGCGAACAGTGGATCCCCACTTCTTACGTTACACCTACCGCGCATCGCTCTTGCGCAGTATCACACATGTGCATTCACTTGTGCATTCCACGACCCCCAGTTTTCGTTCTTCATATCGGGACAATAATAAATCACAGTTTTGAAATTCGCGCGCTTTCCAAGTGCCAGAGATGCTTATTCGTGAAATATGAGGATCATGG
>JABFPT010001046.1:13177-25792 GCA_022817245.1 Nixonia krombeini | reverse complement strand
CAAGCGCAAGAGCAATGATTAATTATCTGATTGTAATTTAAATCGATTACCCCGGACTTGGAAGCATTCCTGATCATTAACCCAGAAGTAACACTGGTTTCGTTTGTTTCTCCGACGCCTTAATCGGCATCAGACTATTTATCGGGTCGGCTGTACATAATGGCTTATATCAGTCCTCGTGCCAGAAATTCTCGAGCTGCATGTGCACTATCTCATTACCGACTCTCCTTATAATTTCTCAGTAGAGTTCATTTAGCTTATCTAACTTCCCCACGGTCTCCGGAAGTTTACCCATTTTTTATAACTTTTGTTGCCGGACGAATTGTAATCGGCGTCAGTCGATGTCGTAATGACGCAGCTTCGGCCAATGAAAAAGTTGTCCTCTATGTCTTTCGAAACCACTCACTTCCGTTTTCTTGCAGGGTAAATGACAAAGTAAATGTCCGATCATTATGTACCTTCAAATATAATGAAGGGATATCGCGTATGGCTGAGATTGTTAACTACTACACGATCTATGGGTAACTGACGGTTTTGTTTACAACAGCATGCTGATTAATTTGCGAATATTATCAAGATATTAATTTTTATTTTTTAATACATTTACAATTGACCTTTCAATTTCCTCAATTCATGATCATATTAATTAAGGTTTCCTACTTTAAATTACATTAATAGGAAAACTATGTTGATTCAAAAAGACTTATTATAACAAAAGAAATTATTTTTAACAATGAATTAATGTATATCTTGCCAAAGCATATAAATTAATAAACGCCTATTTGGAGTAAATGGTCTTTTTTCACTAAGAGAAGTCTTTTTGAGGCAAGTAGAAATCTGTGAAAGATGGGTTCCGTTTGAGTCAGATGGATTTTAAATTCATTTTTGTAGTGTATTATTATCATGAAAAATTACCAAATTCTCCAAATGGTTATCATTCAATTTAGTTTGCTCATTGCAGACATGCTCCATTTAATTAAACAGTCAACTTTTAATTTCGTCATATTGAGTTAATTAACTAAAGATACAAACAAAGATATAAACAGTGAATACTTGATGATGCTGCGTGAACGAGAGATAAGAAATATATATTATTATATTGCAAATGAGTTGATATTACGTATCGTAATATCGCTGCTAAGAAACTGCCAAACTTTACCCCATGTACGAGAGACTTCTTCATAAAAGTCGATGACGTTGTTTCGGGGCGTTTGTTAACTTAGGTATAGAACGCTTATGAGAAATTACTTTTATCTTTACTGAAATGCGCGGCTGTTGCCATATGCCGACAAGAGTACGAAAATATGAAACTGCTGCGAAAATTTTTAAACCCTCGGTGTCGCATAGTTTTAGTGGGAAAAAACGCCGGTATCAAATATTCAGGTCTCGTGCGCGGAATTTGAACGCACACTCATGTCGCAGCAGGAATAATATTCAAATATCGCCCACAAACTCTACTACCTGGCGTTTCCACCGATTACTTGCACCAAACTAATACACGAGTAGTCGCCCCCGAAACATAGCTCATCTGCTAGCGAGATACGCCGGGACCCGAGAAATGTGCAGAAACCGTGAAATGTGAAAAGTCCCGGTTTACTCGCCAGTATCGTTTCACGAGAGAACTGAAAATGCCCGAGGCTGCTAATGTCGCGGACAAGTGGCGGAAAGCAGAGGCGGCTATGTAGGTGGAAAGAAATGAGGCGGGACAGCTAGCGCACGAGTGGGAAGGGGTAGTCCACCCGCGAAGAACGATCTATTACGCCGCGCCGTTGCGTCCCGGGGGAGCGGACGATTATCCAGGACTCTTTTGGAAGTTCATTGGAACGAGATATGGCAGGTATAGAATTACCTGTTCCCCTTTTTTATTACGGAATTCAGTGACCTCGAGATGAGCAGCAGTGTTGCGTCATTTTCCCTACCTTAACTTCCAATCCCCTACCTTAACCCCGACATTCCCCCACTTCAACTTCCCAACCCCCTTTTTCCTGACGGTGTCTGAACTCTGACTTCCCGCCCCTGCAGCCAAATTCAGACTCTCTTCCTTCTACACATGAACTCCTACTCTTCCTCCCTTTTCCGCCTTGCTCACCGTGGCCAATTTTCCGAGGACGCACGAGTTCCGAAGTGACGTAATTTCTCGGTTACTGGGCTGGAAACGTGAACCGAGAAGACGACTCAGAAATATTCGGATGGAACGCGACGAGTGTAAGATACCGGTGTAACCCGTTGGTCTGGAATTTCCAAGATTTCCCGACGCTGTGTACGATGGTTTATTTGCTTCAAGGAAAATAGCTGTAATATTCTCGGGCTCGTGTGATTCGGCCTTTGCATCGTAATTCATTAACGGCCTTCTTTTTCTATAGCCAACCGCGATAGCCCTTGAAACTCGTTTTGACAGATTTATGGGAATTGTCTCTGGTATCGTGGAAGCAGTTATTTGAAAACCGAGGAGAGAAATCTCGTCGGTTCATAAGATTCGTAACTTACATAAAAAACCAATCTGGGAAGGAAATTTATGAAAAGCGTTACTTAATGGAAAATAATAACTGGGCCAATGTTGAACAATATCCGTGTACAAAATTTGACTTCTATACTAAACTGACACTGTAAATATACTGCGATAATTATTGTACCGGTTATTACACTGAAACGTAATATATCAGTATGCAATATATATAATACTAGAATAATATGTAACACCGAAATGTAGTAACAAGATAAAACATCTTCAAACAATATATAATTGTAAAATATACTATGAACATAAATTATAAGGATATAAGGCAGTTCACTACAGTTTAGTAGAAATAGCTATATAGTATACATAAGTATTATATTCACTTCACTAACAATAAACTATAATACAAATTATATAATAATACGTTTAATGTTTTCATTTGTAAACCGTTCTATACCGAATTAAAAAATATTACTCCTTTATCACATTTATTTATAGACGTATCTAAAATAGTAATTATGTAGGATCAGTAGTGAAGATTTAATGATTCTGCAGCATCGTGACGTTTGTTTGTAATTGTAACGAAAGTCGAGCCATGTTTCCCAGAGCCAATGAAATATCATCATCGATTTTCGCTATGCAAATTTCATTATCAATCACTAAGTCGCGTCGGAGAATTCGATATAATACGTTACAGTAAATTATCATACCGTTACATGGAGACTGCATTAATCTAGTGCTTTACAAATCTGACCTAATTTGATGGTTAGCCAATATCTGCAAAATTCAGGTGGTAAGAGATACCGAAGATGGAACTAGTTGTAGACACAAGCGCTTTGCTCTGGGAAATAGTGATAGTCGAAACATATATTCAGTCTTGTTAATGCGTCACACTCCTGTTCATTGAAATCCCGGCATCCAATTCGAACATCTCGCTCGAACAGAGACGTGTACAATTAACCTCCAACTTGCATCAACCTTAACATGATCCGTGCAATTTAGAACTTTTATATAATAACAATATTTGAAAGTAGTCTGTTATGCATGAAAAAAATTTCGTGAGCATTATGAGTATCAGCAATATCAACTATTTTTAAGTTTCAACAAGAAACGTTATAAATAGAAAATATCAAATATCTTTTTAAATACTTTAATATAGTCTGAAACTTTTTACAATGGGCGGTTCGCATTCTTCCACAAAAAAGAGTAAAAAAACAGCAATCTATAATTTGTTTAGTGCCTCAAAGGTTATAAAAAAGTTATAAACATTTTGAAATATTAAAAATTTAGAAATAAAATGTTTCTAGAGATTTTTTGATGTCACTGATTATAATATTGCAGCCAGCTTGCAAACATTTCAAAATACAGATCAGTATTGCCAAATTGTACAACTATAAACATATGAATATATAGAGCAGTTCAGAGAAATTTTCTCACGTTTTCCCACGAGGTGGTGACGTTTTGTAGCTTCTTTGTTAATTTTTTCTTTTATGTTGTGTTTTCTTGTTCTGCATTCTTTGATTTATTCATTAAATTTTATTTACATTTGTTAACATTTCAAAAGAGATGTTATCGGTTCTTTAATAGTTAAATAGTTACAAAGGAGTAACAGCATACTACCATGTAAACTGAGGGAATGCGAGTTCAATTCTCCATGCGTTTTGTCGTAATAATATATAATCAGTGTCAAATATTTTTGAATGAATCATTTAATGTGAAAATAAGCTTACACTTTTGAGCTGAATACACTTGTAGTTTGTTAACATTTGTTTTAGTATTTGAAATTTTGTTGTTTTAAATAAAATAACAATAAGTAATTGTACGTTATAAAAGAGAGTATTGAATTGTTATCCACGTGTAAAAAAGATTATTTTCTTTTTTGTTCTACTTATTACATATTACAAATTCTATTAAGAGACATGGTCAAACTCGTCGCAATTACGGTCAAACAGTCGATCTCTTGAATTAACCTTAATTAAATTAACTCGTAAATTAATATTGGGTGTTTCACAATTATTACAGTTTTTAATTTGATATTTTGAAGTTATGCTCACAACATAACTTTCACAAACGTATTCTATATACTCATATATTCCGTAAATCCAAATTCAGCACAGGGAGTGTACTATATTGTATGTATATAATTATGTATATTATAAGATGATGAAAAGTCCGCCATTTGCTATCAGAGTGGGCGGAATGGCAATTTCTTTTATTCCAATGTAAACGTGATATAGTTAATTATAGTATAGTGTAACGTTCTGTATGGTACACAGCGTAGCATTGCACATAGGATAGACAAGGAGGAACTGCGAAAGTGGTAAGTTAGGATTCTGTTAGAAGCGCTACGAAGGAGCGCTGCGAGAAAGCGTCGCTCGCAGGCGACGTGGTATGCCATAGGGCATAAAAGGGCTTGCAAATGAGACACGCGACACGCAAACTCTATGGTGAGTCGATCTTTCTAGGATCAAGGCCAGGAACTCATGTGCAGTTCATGTCAGGATTTAGAAGAAGCAATCGCAACCACTGGAGAGCGTGGCAATGCTCCGTCTCGGAACCAACGTTGAGGAGCATCGCTTAGATGCACTTGTCAGCGTTTAAGTTTAGAGGACTGCTGCAGGGATAGTAGGTGGTTGGAAGATGGTGGAGTCCCTGTTAGGACCAATAATAAATAGTTACAATAGTCGTTTTATAGATTAAATGTGAGTGTGACAAGACATTTAAGTGCTAGAGGTTTTAAAAAGTGGCAAGAATACCGATAGCAATATTGTATGGACGATTTATGCCAATATTCACGACCGCGGTTTGCGCTGACAACTAATCATGCACATGTGGCCAGATTTAGCCGCGCGGTTCGGAATCAATTCACCGAGTCGATTTTTGATCTGCATGAGAAACGCAGAGGAGTAACTGCGGAATTTAGTTTTACAAACCACCCACAGGGTGTGGAATTAAAATCAAGCAGTGGTGTGCATATACGTCGAACACAGGGCAGACGGTCCTATTGTAAATTTCAAGAAAAAAGAGGAAGGATTATATTTTTATGTAATAACATCTTAACAATTAATGCTTTAAGAAGATGTGGTTATTCAAAACTTAAAACTTGACAAAGATTAATGAAATACACAAACAAGAAAAATTGAAGAACAAAAAATGTTAACAAATACAGTTGATTGCGGTGTATTAAATTTTGCTACCACTACTATTTAAATCGCCCAACTGAAGGATAAAATTTAACAATTTAGTGGATTATTATTATTATTATATTAGACCTATTTAGCTCCTTTTCATACTTTACACTTACTTTATACTTTATTTTGATAATAACTGTGGAAACGGGTAAAAAGCCAAGAAAAAATTTTTGAATATCATTTACAACGTAAGAGTCAGATCTAGTTGAGATGGGGTGGTCAATAACCGTAATACTTTTACGTTAGATCTTTCGAAAGCCAGGAAGAGCGAGCTTGTGGATCGAGTGCTTCGAATTGTTTCGTTCATACCGTTGTGAATACACTTTTTTACTTTCAAAAATGTCCAGAGCTCTGCTTTGCGAGGCAAGGAGTCATTATTGGAGTCATAATTGGCGACCCATCACATAAAATATATAGAAGTAATATAAACGAAACGCCAAGTAATACTCTTATTACATTTTATATTTTCATGTTGTTCCTAATTGGTTAATAGGTGAAAATTGTTGGTGTATTAAACGTTCAAATTTCACTAATATTTTAGTAGACAGAAGCGGTGTGTCACACCAACCGCCTGTGATACTGAAATGCGAGACTTCTCATTTGTAATTTGTTAACAGTGACATCTGCAGAAAGTATTGCTCTGAAAATATTTGAAAGACCTAAAGCAACAGGCCTTTAACGGAAAAAATGACTTAAAATGATTGAGTCGTAAGATGGCGTTATCTCATACGCATTAGGTGGCGTTGCAATAGATAGAAGTAATATTAATTTCATTTTGTACAAGAAAACCACATATTTATTATAGTTTCATAATAGAAATGAATACAGAATCACTTAACATAGTGTTTGAATGAACATAAATGTTACATTTCTATTGAAACTTTTGTTTCTCGTTGTACGTATACAAAAAAAAATAAATAAAATTTTACATGTATTATAATGCGCAAGTGCGATTACGAACTTCAGTTCTATATTTGATATCCACGAACGTCAAATGTCACTGAAAGAATCAGTTTCATTAGACAACCATTGGTAACGTTCATCTGTAATTATGTGATAAATAGTTATGTAATCAAGAAACAATCCACAGAATTTACAAAGAGTTCATCACGTGCGTCATTAACCAACGCCAATTCAGAAAACGAACTAAGATGTGCAAAATAAATATAACACATTATTCAAGTTGCTTTCAAAGGAGATACCGAGATTGCTCTGTTTGGAGCTGTTTAAGCAAAATAAAAAGGATTTCTTGCGTCGGTATGTGACAATGGATGAAACATGGATCCACTTGGCCGTGCGTCCGTTTATCCTTGATTTCTGCACTCAATCAATCCAACAATGCCATGTGATATTCGATATTAGTAGTTTTACTTTTCTCAAGATAGTCGATGAACAAAATACCATGCATATCCCAAAATAAGGATGCCATATCCTTGCCAGATGACTTTTGAGTTTTTGGTCACTTTCGACGATTTTCACGGGCTGCTGTCCACTCAGCTGACGATGTTTTTGATTCAGGTGTGTAGTAGTGGACCCATGTTTCATCGTCAGATCACATAATCACATACCGACATAAGAAATCCTCTTCAGTTCCCTTGGACAGCTGTAAACAGAGCAAATTTGGCACCTACATCGAAAGTGAGTTAAAATTGAAATTTTGACACTCATCGTTTGGAAGATGGTACTATCCAGAAATCATATGTGTCTGTCATCAATGTTGACATATATTGTGTTCGATGGGGACTTATTGAGTGATATGTTATATCAATATTACATTAGAAATCATAAGAATAGTCAGTGGAGATAAATATATCTTACAATTTTCAAATTCTTTTCTCGCTTTGAAATAAATGTACGTTGTATTTACATCAAATATAAATAAAAAGGGTAACTGAACGAGTACCACAAAGTGAAATAAACGTTACTCGGTATAACGGAGCGCAAAAGTTTTGAGACCAGCGAATAAATCGATATCGAAACATGCGAAAGGGATTTTGCGTTGAATACGAACTGGTCAATGGATATCTTAAGTATAGTCGGATCGTTTTACTTAAAGATAGCGACGACTGTTATTAAGCAATCCCACAAAATTATCATTAAAAAAATGAATTAGGCAAGTATTAAGTATTATTTAAATTATCGTTACTATTTTTCTCCTCAGTCTAAATCATTTTAACAAACTTACTGAACTACCTGATAAAAGAAATAATACTTCTTACGGACAAACAAACATTATATTGGGTGACGTAAACGAATAAAGAGTATAAAGTTAAAAATGATAAACAATAACTAAATGACATGTAAATAATTTAAGGCGATATTTTAATTAACTAAAGTATTCTTATATAAGGAAAAGACGCAAAATAATTGAAATAAATAACTCCAACAAAGCACGCTCCAATGTACCGGATAGTACGAGACCCCGCTTGCTATGAGATGGACAATATCTGAAGATGTCAATAGTGATTGGGAAGTGACATTTTCCCACCACATTAATATGTGGTGGGAACCCACAACGCGAGTCTTTCAAAATGCGTGCGAACACTAGTGGTGCATCTTTTTAGCGTATATTTTGTTCCGGGTCTTTTTGTTGGTATTCTTCAGTTTAAGTTTTTATTTTCTTTTTGCCTGTTCTTTTGCGTCTACATTGTACAGCTATCTTTTCTGTGTTGCGTCTTTTATTTTTTTATAATTTTGACTTTAGTTGTTTCGTTTCTTAGTACCTTGTTATATACAAGTATATCGTGTAGGTGCGACATTGTGTAAGTTCATATAAGTGGCAGTAACAAATATCGTGGGAAAGTGTGTGCTACTCAGGAAAACCAACGTCCTGGCAATAGCTCGACCATTAACTGAGTAAGTTGTAAAAATCTTCTTAATGATAATAATTTTGGTATCTGTTGTAAATTCCTGTTATATAAATTTTGATCTTTTAAAGTAATGTTTTGGCTCCACATTAGTATATTCGAGAAGATGCAATTAGGCAATTAGCTCTTTACGTATTATACTTTATATTTGTTTCGTTTTATTCTGCCATCGTTATTATTCGTTTGAACTCTTGCATGTTTCTTTTGCTCTGTCCTTGCATCACGCAAAATACGCCATTATGGATTAAGAGTAATGGTTCGACAACGAATTAGCGTCCTTCTCTAGTTCTTATCTGAGGCCGATAAGCCTTTGGCTAGAATATGACAGTTAATACACCGGGGAATAGAATAAGAGGGGCACACAAGCTGAACGATCCAAGTAAAACGAAACGCGATTTCAATAAAAAGTAATTAGTCTTGCGACGACTCATCTTCATGACGACGCTTAACACGTGTTACAGTTGCGCCAGTTTCATCTTGCAAACCTAATTTTTATGCGCCACCCGTTAACAGAATTTATTCCAGTAATGAAATTATATCCCAATCCAACGACCAGCAATCTGTGTGGGAAATATGGCGGGGTGCTTGGCAGTTGATTATTCAATTACTTGTAATGGAACGTTAAATTTGCATTAACGCGCCGAGTCGCGAGATTGCTCGTGTCGGTGTAAATCTGTTTCCGCAAGATCGAACCTTCCTGAAAGAAGGCAGAAAGCGCGGCGTTGGTGGTGAAGAGAGACTGGAGTGGGAGAGAATGGAATAGCATCGAATCCGAGATAGGTAAAAATGCGAACGAATTTCCAATTCGAATGAATAACTTATTTCCATGGCATGGCAAAATCGAGACGCGCTTTGACAAGCATATCACTTTTGTTACACGCGTAATTGTGTACAATGTGAATCGGATTTTCGACCAAGTTCTTTCCATCCAAATGTTCCCTACAAAAAGTTGTAACGGATCGACAGTTATTGGAGAAATTAACAGGTGGGCGATTCCAAAAAATAAATAAAAATATCCTAATTAAACATATATATATGAATTTCTTGAATATTTTCTCACAACTCAGTTGTAAATTTAATAACAATTAGTGCATTAATTACGTCACCACATTATTATTTAGTTACTAATGGAATATTAGCGGCAGATTTTCGCACCGCAATGTTTTTTCCAAATATGTCTCAAATACACTTTCCAAGGTATCTTTTCGGGGAATTTTTTCTAACTGCCGATTACAAAATAAACGCACTTAACCTTTGAGTTTTCGATATTCATTACTAAAGTATATTATTTGCCCGGCAGATCGATTCTTTTATGTATATTACGCGCGTTTATTCTTTTGACTAGCATGTATTGTTGATCTTTGTAAATAAACTCAGTTTCAGTCAAAAATGATGAAAAAATACGACCGGGCGCACCGTCGCGGTATTTGTTTGCCCATGTTTATTGAATGTAATCAAGTTGATTGACATTCAATAATGCCCAGTAAACGAATCAGAAGTATATAGCCATGAAAAAAGCTATTTATGTAATTTTTACAAACGTAGTACAAGGCAGTCTTTAAATATATTCAGGTGTGTAACAATTACTTGGCAAGCAAGTCAAGTTCCCTTTACGTCCCAAACATCAACTTCGTTCCGGACAACCGTAACAACAAAGAGCACTATTCACGTTTAATTGTATTGTCACTAGGTTTAAGTGAATGTATCAACTAAACTAAAATGGTTCCAAAAGTCTTGCAAGCAAATTTAACTAAAAAATTAATTAAGAAAGAAATCTGTTATTTGCATTCAAAACAATCCTTATAAATATTAAGTAGTAAAAATCATCATTTTTACTACTCGAAGTCATTTAAATGATCAATTATTTGTTACTTTGTTGTAATTTAAATTCTTCTTTATAAAAATAAATTCATAAACTCCATTATTTTATTGCTCCTTCCACTGCTGTCAGCTGCAACTGCTACTTTTGGTAAATTAGTTGTAAAAAAATTAACAAGCCTTATTAATTGAATTATAACCTAATTAACAAGTAAAAGTATTATCGTTTTACGTGAAAGGAGAGGAAGGGAGGGATAACAAAAAACACTTTGGATATCTTTTATCTTATGTGACCAGTAATATTAATTTTATTTTCCAATCTTATTAATTAAACATATTATATTTGATAGTAATTAAGTATTTATTAATTTAATTAATACATTTCACTATTGAGTTTCACAAAAGTAAGAACTTAAGTTGCTTGAAACTCATATTAAAATAAAAATGTTATACTTTGACAATTAATATAAAAAATGAATTTTATTATTTTTTTTTTTAATAATAATGTATTAATGAGATACAACGAGAATGCTAGTTAGTGTCAATGTAATCAATAGCAATAAATATGACAATAATTAATTGTTAACTTGAGATCGCTTATTGATGATCAAGTATCTTAAAAATTGTGGTTCTGTTGAGTCATAGTACTAGGAATGAACTGTCTCAACTTAGTCGAGTAAACTGCATTACAAGACTACTTCATAATCTCATGTAAGCGCGCTGAATACGATCCTTCAGGTAAAGAGGGATACATAAATGTACACCTTCTCGACGTAACGAACCCGCCGTTCAAATTTAATTCCATTCTGCATAGTGGTACCGAGTATCCGAGACATTATAATTTACCTCGCTGCCAGTTTTTAATGGGAATAGTATTCGGAATATATTTTCATCTTTGCATAAAACTATAACAATTACTGAGAACTGTTTTCATTTAATTAATTTGCTGTACTTATGTCTAATTAATGGACATTCTATTCAACAGAAGCGTAATTGGAGCGAGTTTGATACAACTGATATTTATTATCTAATATTACGTAATAATATCTAACATTATCTAGTATACACAGTTCCATTTTACATAAGTGAAATATAATGAACCGAAGAGAAGTTTATTTGACGTTAGAATAATTTGCTGAAATTACTGAAAGTTCACTTCATGCAAAAGAAATTTATTTCAAACGAGAAATGGTATTCGATTAAAAAAATCACATTTTTTGTTATACCAAAAATCAAGTTGACTACAGAAAATTAATTCTGGAACCAAATGAAGTTTCCTCCGTGAAGAAAATTCCATTTAAGACAAGAGAATAATAATAATTATTCTACTTGATTCTAAAGCAATTTTTGGACTCAGGTATTTATGTATATAGTATTTAATTTTAAAGATGTTTCTATTTGGTACAAAAAATATTCATTTGAATCAAAACATTTTTTCAAAACAGGAATGTTTGTTTAAATCCACATATTTTATGGAAGTTGACAATTCGAGATAATGCTTAGTGAACAGTGCAGCTGCACTTATTTAATTAGACGATTCGAATACATTATTTCTTAAGTGCGCAGTCATAAGGACTGATGCGCTCGACAGATTTTACAATTACAATTTACTAGACGAAAACGCAGTAACAATTGTAGAAACCACGATGAAGTTATATGAAACTTTGTACTTCCAATGGAGTAATGAAGTAATAAGGAAAATAGAGTAACAAGGAAAAGTTGGGCAGGCAGATATTTGAGATGCAAATGTCTTAATAAGTTTCTCAGAAGGAAAACTCAAATATCAAACAGTTTAATGGAAAAGGAGCGTGTTTAAATGAACTGCTGCATTTTCTCATAACATTCTACAAAGCGCAATGTATGAGATTATTTTGTTTTCAAAGTTGTTGACATCCAAGAAACGCGCATGACCTAATGGTAGCCACAGATCAACTTACTGTAATTTAGTGAGTACGTGTAACGCAAAAATTTATTACATATGTAGTACAGTTTCATATATTGCTCTGTATTATACAATAATTACGTTGTAAACGATTATGCATATATGCATATCGCTATATCATGACTGAACACAGATCCGAAGGCAATATAGTATCGAGACAGAACGCGAAAGTAATTTGGTACTTCAACCGATGGTGAATTTTAAATAAGACAATTTTCTACCCCCCAACAGAATGAATTTTACAGTTTTATCATACCTGTAATTCTGTTGCAGCAAAAGCGCAACGCTAATTAAATTTCATTCTGAAACAATGATTAAATTCCTTTACATTATACCAAC
>JABFPT010001043.1:3741-14882 GCA_022817245.1 Nixonia krombeini | reverse complement strand
GACTGGTGGGTCACACTCAAGTCTTTGTTACTTAGCGAACGGTTGCACTGTACACTGTTTAAATGAGCGATGATAGTTCACACCGGCGTGAAAGTGTTAATTTAATTTTTCATATCTTCTTTGAGATATTACAAGTTCTTATTGTTTTTGTTTAACTTCTATTTAACAGTAATTACGTTTATAAATGACATTAATATACAGTTTGTAATAGGTTGTGTTCATTTCGTATTTGCGTGTCAAGTACCGTGTAAATGGCCCGCCCTCTCTATGAGAAAAACTTCTTATTAAGCTACGTTTTCAAAGATATTTGGTGAACATTTTTGAATTATAAACTTTGAAAGCTGTCATTCGTGTATTTACTGAAAATATTAATGCTTTTATAGCTACTATTTCTAAACCGTTTTCTAATGTTCTTTACTCTAGTTTGAGAAAAATCTAATTTTTAAATAACATTATAAGAAGTTTCTTAAATGTAACTTTCTCAATGCTGTGAATTCATTTATGGGTTTTTACACAACGATTCAATTTGGGTTATAAAAGCAAACATGTGTTCGATACTAACGATGCTTGCATACCTGCGATTAAAAAGACGAGTATATATTGCATAGAAAGTATAGATTTATTCAACTTTGCACAATGCAGCGTTGAAGGTGTTAATGTATGTTTTATTGTTTGGTTTCTTAAGTTAATGTGTTATACTAATGGGTTGATAATTTCGCTTCAAAAATGTACACCAAATAACTTTGTCAGTTCGTGATAGGTGAAAATATCGATTTCCCATAATTGAGAAATAGGTAATATATTGAATAAACTTGAAAATTCAAGTGTCAAACAGTAAAGTTTTCATTGTAAAAACTGATCAATCATTTTCATAAAAGCTAATGATTTATTTACAATGTCTACATAATTTGTATAACAAAATGCACAAAAAATGAAGGTAAGTTATTTAAAAAAAAACTGTTATTTTTTAGTAAAAGCGTGAAAGGTGTACAAAATGAACGTCAATTTTATGCGTAAATAATTGCACAAAGTTATCTAAACTGCCATTTTATGTTTTATATAACAGATAAAAAGATAACTTTTGTAATAATTTTCATGATTTTTTAATAAATTAATAGTTCGTTTAACGTAATATATTGTACATATATGGACTTTTAAAATATTATTTTTAAAAATGAAAATTTCCGCTTTTATGAAAAAAATATACATTTATTATTGAACTATATGAATATTGAATTATTATGAAATTAGTTGAAATTTAACTAATATTACCAATACAGTTTCCGTATATTAATAATGTAATAAATTGTTAACAGCAAAGTTTGACACTTGAATTATTATTTAAATATAAATTCATTAAATTAAAATGAAATGCTGAGTGAGGAAGGAAACAGAAATTCATATTTGATAAATAATATAGATACCTATTTCTCTTCGTTGCGATTTCGAATAAATCGTTAATTTTATGTCCATATTGCTGTCGTTGAGTATGTCTCTCTATTCTTATTTTCTATGCACTTGGTCCCATTTCGTGTTTAATCTTGTTATCTCATCTACTTCATTCAAATGAAGCTTTCCTTATGTTACGAAACTCACGAAGAATTTCTTTTCTACTTATTTATTATTTATATACGTACTTTACAAATATACACAAAGTGAATCAGTAACTGCGCAATCTGTGATGTCATTTCCATCTTTAATTTTACAGTAATTTTATTATATTATAAGAATGTAATTATAATTATTTATTTTTTAAATAATGTCGATATAATTTTAAATATATTTTTACGAATATAAAATCTTATTTAGACACTAAGAATGTTTTCATAAACATGGTTGTGTGCAAAAGAAAATGTACATAAATATAATTAAGTACTCCTGTAAGTACATGTGTCTTTTGAGAAGCATGTGTTTTTGTGAATTAAATAATGGAAAAGGTATTCACAGTTGTGTTAGTTACTGACTGGCCGTGTTTATATGCATTCTATGTTACATACTAGAGATTATTAGAGTATATTATGTATATCGCTATATTAACAAACTATATATTTTAAAGTCTCTTGTTACCGCGTGCAAAATCGCAAATGGCTTTTTTACTTGAAAATCATTGTTGAATCTCGTGTAAGATAAAAAAGTAATACGTTATCATGTATAGCTGCACCCCGCGCGGACTTTTTGTAAAAGCGATGAATTTAACGTGTATGAATCGTTTATCATGGAGTAAACACTGCGAAAGATTAGCAAGCTATATGTACATGTCACCTTTCATTGCCTGAGATACCAAAGTTAAAGATACCAAAGACATCTTTGCCTCAGTTAATTCAAACACTACCCCTTTTTGTTTCTGTATTCATTTAAACATTAACTGAAGTAACGTTATATTGGTAAGTCGTACACAGTTTGTTGAAAAATCATTTTAACATTAAGTGTACACATTATTAGCTAGGAAGAATTTATTTGATTAGATTTTTTTCTTAATTTATATTATTTTTAAATTATAGTATATCGCAAATAATCATATTCTTTCATTAAAAATTTAATCATTACTAATAGTATAGTAATATTTTAAACACCTGTTGATTGTATAATCGTGTTTATGTCAGTGAATTCACATGTAAAACAACGTAGAAAGTTCTGTTAGTGAGGAAGGTGGCAGTTGCTTAAACCTCAAGAAGATTTATTCATGTCATTGACATGAAATTGCTTTAGCCGAAATTCATATCATTGTATTAATATCGCAAACACTATTAACAGCTGTTAACTAACCACTTATATGGTTTTAATTCTCTGCCTTTTATTTTTGTAATTGTCATGAAATGTGCTACAATGATTGGATTATGGTAAGACAAATTATTGTATTATGTCGATCTACAAAACACGTTTTGTACGTAATAATTACTCTTATTTCATTTTTTATTACAAGTGACAATTTTCTTCAGGGTTTTTCAAATTTCCATAAATTCGAGTATAACGTTGTAGCAGCGTGAAGAAAATACGAAAAAAAACCACTGTACCAATTTTTCGCTCTCCCTCCAATATTTTATGTTAAATTTTTTTAAAGTAATAAGAAAATTGGAATCTGCATAAATGAATAAATTGTATAAATCATTTTTTTAATTTGTTTAATGTAAATTTTATAACTGAAAAAGATACATATTTGTGAAAAATATCAATCTCACAAAAAATCATTCATTCACTTCTGTAGGAATAGCAGAATCCTCGATTTCATTTGTCGCAGGAACATAAGCTTTAAATGAAAAGCCATTATTAGCAAATGACCCTGGATTAATAACATGACAATCCATATACTTTGTTGAATAGGACTTAAATTCATCAGCAATTACTATTAAATCAGGTGTTGGATATATCTGTAGAACATGATCGTATTTCCAGTAGACTGGCACTACAGGCAAAATGAATGGTGTCAAATGGGACTGAGAAATAATGGTTTCTGCAAACTGAAATATTAAATTTAGAGCAATTAATAATTTATTTGAAATTACGTTTTAAATATCGACAAACTAAAATTTATTTCATCACGTAAAAATGTTCAAATTCACTACTGTAAAAGAACTTTATACAAAAGAATGTATCATGTAATTTTGATAAGATGTTGCATACGAGTTTTAGTGAATATGCGAAATTAAAATGGTTATTCATATACAGTCATACTTTAAATAAGCATACTAACATGTAAATATGCTTCACCACTCTCAGGAAAATGTAGTGTATTTCTACAAAATTTTGATAATATGTTTTCCCTCAAAACAACAATTTCTTTAGTGCAATACTGAATTCTGCATGGATTTGTAGCTAAAATTGTTCCAGGTACAGCACTTAAAAAATCCTTCATAATGATTTTAGGAAGAGATATTCTGGGTAAAACTTTTGGAGCACCTATGTCGTATGTTCCAGGAACAAATATAAATTTTGAATGTGCCAAAATGTTTGGATACTGAGTTACCATGTCACCTAGTTGACTAAATCCTTCTTTTAATTTGTGAATATTAGAAACACTTAATGGATTGCTCAAAAAATGACCACATAACACAAAAGCTACTGGAGGTAAATCATTGTAACCTTCTAACATAGTTTTGAACATTTTAAGTACCAATGCATTATCTACTGCAAAATTTGATATAAATATAATCATAGCATTCACATTTGTAGATTCATGAGATTGAAGATTTATGGATTCCTTAAGAGAACTCTGAGATGGACCACCAAATGTATTTGCATCTCCAAATATTGCTCGAGAGTCATTAGTGCTTTGAGGTGGTGGCAAACCCATAGATTTTACTTCAAAGATGCCATCCTCATATATTCCATTAGCTAATACTATCGTTCCTTCAACTATTAAGCCTGAATGAAATTTGTGTTTCAAACATTAAGGAAATCGAATAATATTACACAAAACTATATGTAAAATAACTACGTTTTAATATTACTTGTTTTTGATTTAATCTTATCCATGTAAATAACTTTTATAATATTCAAATGATAGTATTTATAATAAATTATCTACTTAATCAGTTATGTATACACTTTATGTGAACGTACACATTTAAAGTTAGTAAAAAAGAAAAGTGTATCGGACAAAGTTGTCTCTTTGCATCTAATGGAAAGTATTTGCGATGACAGCTCTTTAAATAATAAATATAAAAGGATATTGTTTTCTTGAGGTTTAGTTTTACAGATCCCGTAGGATCTTCTAAATAAAATTGTCCTTCAGTCAATTGTGTTAATAAACCCATAACATCCACAAGTCCTGTTTTTAATTCACTATTCAAAGTTTCAATTGGACTTAAACGTCTTTTATTGCTATTTGATTCACCAAATTTTAAAGGTTGAAATAACTCATGTTGTAGTGTTCTATACCATAATAAATCAAATCTATGCTTATAAACTAATGGTTTATATACAGCCTTTGGCAATATATCTGGATCAACTTTACTTAGTACAAATTTCTGTTTTTCCAAATTATATATTACTTGTGGTACAGAATAAATATCAATAACATTCAAGACCGTTTCAGTATCTAATAATGACTTCGTTGATCTATGATATTCGGTAATGGCAGTCTTAAGACTTTTTGCCTCCACATTAGAATTCGTTAAATTTTGTGACAATATTTTTTCAATGATATTAGTGAGTATTGAATCTCGATCTTTTTCATCAAAACCTTTTAGGTATGTTACTACAGAACTGCTGAGATTTCTGAAATAAAAGAAGACATAAATATATAATATTTTTAAGACATGATAATTTTGTATATCCACTTATTGTATTTCTAAACAATAAAGTACATTTAAAAATTCTATTTTACCTTGTAATTGTCAAACCATATAATGAAAATGTTGTCTGTACTGTTTTTAATAATCGATCATCCATTATGTTCACTATTTTTTATAAGTAACAGCTATTATTTATATCAGTTACTTTTGAAATATAATACTTATTTTTAAAGTACAATAATCCAATTTTAAATGCTTATTATATATTACTAACATTACATGATTTTAAACGCAAAATGCTGTTTATTGTTATACGTAACCAGCTCGTCCTCCTATGTTTTAATCGCTAAAACTGCTTCAATACATTCGACAGTTTCAAATGAGATGAAGAATATTAGAAAGAGAGCGATAGGTCGAACAAATTCGAATGCTGACGAAATAGCGCGAGGAGACACAGCACATGTCAGATGCATTGCCTGACAGCCATGCATCTCGTGAAAAATATCGCTCGTGGAAGAGTCAACCGGCTAAGGGGACATTTTTAGTTCCTTTTTCTGTGGTAGGAGGCGATACTGTAGAATTTCCTCACATATCGCATCACTGATCTCACTGTACATACTAAGAACGGGGATTACACATTTATGAATAATTTTTTAAGTGTAATTGATATCGAAAAAAATCACTTTTCCACCTCACCAATTTTCTCTCCTTTTAATAATATCTCGGCCCCTAATGGTTGAAAGGGTCAACATAGGAGGTGATTCTAGATGTTCATAACGAGAGCTCTCTTTTAATGTGTCATTAAAAGCTGAATGCATAAGCTGATGTTTCATAAAAAAACTTCAAACACCTTTCAAAAGTTTCAAACAAGTTTTTTTTTCTTTCTACACTGTATAACGCTCTATTTGATGTGGAACTTCTTTTTTTTGCAAGTGCATTTTTTTACAAAGAGCGAAAACTAATAGGAATGAGACCGTAACTGTTACTATCATAAAACATAATTCGTATAATTGTCCGTATCATAAGTACATAGAGACGGCATTTCCTTAATAAATATTTTGAATTGTTTTATCATTTCCATCCACCGCATTTTTCTTGTAGTTAGTTCTAAATCATGGTGTATTAATTCGTATGGGACTGACTTCTTTGTCTTGTCAATTATAACTGCGAAATGCAGTATCATGAATTATCAATGACAGTATCGATCGTTTTATTACGTTAGGTTAGGTTAGGTTAGAATTAGTGGAATTGTACTTTCGCAGTACTATTGTCTAGTCAACGAAGTTGAAAAACTGACTTCGTTGGTGTTGTATGCAACGATATTGTGTACTATTTGCTTCTTTCTGTTTCGTCTCATACGAAAAGGTCACTTTGCAAAAAACCGCTAATTATATTTAATAGAATATGTAATTTTTATTTGTATTTGTAAAAGCACCAATAGCAATTCTTAATAATTCATTGAATAAAAACAGAATAAATAAAATTTTGCTGGCTAGTTGACCATACTAGAGACTGTACAGATGTATTAATTGTTATTGAGTATAGTGATTTGTAGCTGTGTCTACACTCATTTTTCTATCATTTGCTGTTTTTTCAAGTATTTACAGTGAAAAAGTAATTTTTCACTTTAACGTAATAAACAGTACACAGAAATGGGTGATGCTAAATCATTTGTGCACCAATGGTGTGTGAAAAATATGAAAGAACCACAATTCGATGTTAGACCAACAGGTAAATATTTGTAATACATGATTATTAATGCCAAATGCAATGCTAAAACTAAAATTTTGTTATTAGGTCCTAAACACCGCCAGAGGTTTCTTTGTGAATTGAGAGTAACAGGTTTTGATTATGTTGGTGCTGGAAATTCAACAAATAAGAAAGATGCTCAAGGAAATGCATCCCGAGATTTTATTAATTATCTTGTTAGAACTGGACATGTTAATCCAAAAGATGTTCCAACCGATATGAACATTAGTCCTGCTACTACGGAATATAATACAAGCAATATTTCCAATGAGCCAGTAAAATCTGTTTTCCAAGATGGAATGGGACCAAATGACATTGGTCAAGCATACAGACCTTACAATGAAAGAGGCCAAAGAAATTATACATATATTGACAGAATCGCAGAACAGAAAAAGGTTGAAGAAGCAGAAGATCTTGATGTTAATGCAGGCATACACGGAAACTGGACTATAGAGAATGCAAAGTCTAAACTTCATCAATTTATGCAAGTGAATAAAATTAATGCAGACTACAAATACACTCCAGTTGGTCCAGATCATACAAGGTATCGGATGTTATTCGTGAGGTGTTTCTTTCTAGCTTTGATACACCAACATAAACAAGTTATTAATGTGTTTTATAATATTCATTAAGAAGGCTACTTTTACTGTAATAAATCTATTTGACATTTAACTGGATCACTTGGAGTACACTATATATTCAAAATCACAATTGCCTGAGGAGTGAAATGGCTCTCTTCAGTCAGGTTACCAATGAAGTATAACCAAAACTTTTATTGAAATGATTCAATAATAGTTTTGGTGTTGTTGTAAATGAAGGAAACAAGTGTACTCCAAATTGGTCTTCAACGATGTCAAATGGTAAGTTCAGTAAAATATATTTTTATTATAAGTTCAATTTTGTGTTGCTTAATTATAATGTAGTAATATTTGTACATTTAATTGTAATGTAATATAATACATAAATTTATTTTTAACTCATGAAGTCTCTGTTAAATTTTAAATACATTTTGTCAAAATGGTTAAAGTAATTATGTGGCATTAAATTAGCAATTTAAGTAAATCAATGAATTTATTTTTTTTTATCCATACACCTTTTTTTATATTGTAATAATTTTTGTGAAACATGGAAAAAGAAACACGAGTACATTTTTTCTTTAATTTCTAAAAAAGATATATTTAATATACAATTACTTCACTTTTTACATTAAAATTTAGCAGCGCAAATTAAATATAAACATACTGGTTATAATATTTTAATACTTATTTTCTCTTTTTCTTGTAGAAGCTTCATGGCTGAAATGTCTATTTATGTCAAACAATTAGGAAGACGTAAGTTAAAATTTGTTTACTTCTACGCTCAACACATGAAGTATTAAACATATTTTTGAAATGATTGTCTCAATTAGATGTCACTGGTCGTGAAACCGGATCTAACAAACAAACTGCTTCAAAGAGTTGTGCTCTCTCGCTTGTTAGGCAGCTCTATCATTTAGGTGTTATAGAAGCTTTCAGTGGTACTTTGAAAAAAAATAAAGACGCAGACTCAATGAAACCTTATCCAGCAAAAATTTCTCCAGAACTTTTTAATGAAATTACTGAAGTTTTGGACAGTCTAGAAATTAGACCAATCAAACTCGAACCATCAACACTACCTGTGAGTATACAATTTTTTAATCTATTTTAATAACCGTAAATTAATATTTCAATAAAAACTTGATTTTGCAATGAAATACATAAAGTCAACTTAGAAGTTATGTAATAATATAACTTGTCACTTTCTTATTACTTTAATATTTTATTTACATTTCTAAGCAAATGTAATGATTTATCAAATACTTCAGAATTGAAAAATGCTTTTCAATGAACAAAATTGCTCTAACAAATGTATCACATCAAATCAATGAAAGTTTTAGAAAATCGAATTCAGTTATATTGTTTAAACAAAGTAATATTCATATGGTTGTTTTAGAGAACATCTAATGATGTTAAGGATGAAAAATGTGTAAATAAAGACGCTTCTCAAAGTGGTGGCATTTCACTCATAACAGATCATGTATTAGATGATTTTATTTCCTCGAAACCACAACCTGCTGGTGTTGTTAGTTGGTCACCGCCACAACAAAACTGGAATCCTTGGACTGGTTGCAACATTGATGAAGGGCCATTAGCTACAATATCATTAGACAAATTATCTGACGACATTTTACATGATGAAAAAGAGAAAAGATTAAATGACAAAGCACTACAAAAAAGTCTTGCTGAGCGATCTTCTTTACCAGTATTTACAAAAAAGAATGAAATCATGATAGCTATTAATGAGCATCCAGTGGTTATAATACGAGGAAACACAGGTTGTGGTAAAACAACCCAAGTTTGTCAATTCATTTTAGATGATTATATTAATTCCGGCCAGGGAGCATATTGTACTATCGCAGTAACTCAACCACGAAGAATATCAGCAGTTTCTGTAGCTGATCGTGTAGCTGCTGAGAGATGCGAAAGTCTTGGACAATCTGTTGGTTATTCTGTACGATTTGAGTCTGTATTACCACGTCCCTATGCCAGCATTATGTTTTGCACGGTTGGAGTTCTTTTAAGAAAACTTGAAGGTGGTCTGAGAGGTGTATCACATGTCATTGTTGATGAAATTCATGAACGAGATGTTAATTCTGATTTCATTATGGTCGTACTTCGTGATATGATACATGTATATCCTGATCTACGGATCATCCTTATGTCTGCTACAATCGATACTAGCCTTTTTAGTGAATACTTCAACAACTGTCCAGTCATTGAGATCCCTGGGAGGTCTTATCCTGTACAGGAATACTTTCTAGAGGATTGCATCCACCTCACGAACTTTGTTCCACCGATGGAAACAAAGAAACGTAAAAATCGTGATTCTGATGACCTTCCACCAGACAGCGAACCAGATGAAAATTTGAACAAAGTTATTAGTTCCGATTATAACATTCAGACAAAGAATGCAATGGCGCAACTGTCAGAAAAAGAAATTAGTTTTGAACTTATTGAGGCCCTTCTTAAATATATCAAGGATCAAAAGATTCCTGGTGCTGTACTGATATTTCTGCCTGGTTGGAATCTCATTTTCGCGCTTATGAAACATCTTCAGCAACATCCTCTTTTTGGTGGTCAAAGTTATTTGATCATTCCATTGCATTCACAATTACCACGAGAAGATCAACGTAAAGTATTTGAACCTGTACCAGATGGTATAACTAAAATTATCCTATCTACCAACATAGCAGAAACCTCTATTACGATCAATGATGTTGTTTATGTTATTGACTCTTGTAAAGCGAAGATGAAACTTTTTACGTCACACAACAATATGACCAATTATGCTACCGTATGGGCCAGCAAAACAAATCTAGAACAACGCAAAGGTCGTGCGGGACGTGTTAGACCTGGTTTCTGTTTCCATTTGTGCTCTAAAGCAAGATTCGAGAAAATGGATGAACATATGACGCCTGAGATGTTTAGAACACCTCTTCACGAATTAGCACTTAGTATCAAATTGCTCAGATTGGGAAGCATTGGCCAATTTCTCTCAAAGGCTATTGAACCGCCGCCCATCGATGCTGTGATTGAAGCCGAAGTGATATTGAGAGGTAAAGTTAATATATATATAATCTTTCTCGCTGCTATACATTAATGTCAACAAGTGTAAAAATTACTTTTAACATAGTTGGAATTTTCCCTATGTTTAAAGTAGTGTTTCAAGAAATGTTCTATATTTACTCCAATGATTGTAATTAATACTATGCCGTTCGTACGTCTAATCGGGATTCTTTTGTTTGGTGCCAGTGAGACTGGTTCAGATCATTTCGCCTGTCGCCGGCGGTTTATCGAAGTTTTCAGAAGTTTATAAATCGTCAAATTTAACTAATCTCATCGTCAGTACTCAATTCTCTCTTATAGTCTGTATCTTACTGTTACTTGCACAGAAGCGGTATTGGCGTTTGTTCGATAGCTTTGCACACGACACCAACATGGTGCCACCAGCATTTGCCCGATAGTTTTCACCATCGTGGTGTCGCCGGACGGCATAGTGTTAAAAATGTGCACTATATTAAAGGTATTTGCTCTTTTCTACTTTGACAATTGTTTCTTCTCTTGTTCACAAAATAAAAAA
>JABFPT010001042.1:8663-24141 GCA_022817245.1 Nixonia krombeini | reverse complement strand
CCGATAAAGCGAACATGTTTGAACTTTCTTTTTCTTATCCCTGCTTTTTTGTACAAAAGTTGGAAAGCGTAACACTTAAGGATTAAAAAATGCTGAAAACTTAATTCCATCAGATGTCTTAATTCAGTCGAAGGAAAATGATCAATGTGTACAGATCGCTTAAGAAATACAGTCGAGTTCCAGTAGTAAAAACTCCGTAGCGATAAAAGTTTGTTACGGACTTTCGACTCGGATTTAATAACATTCCTCGAGATAAACGTCATTTATCGAATAATTCCATCGCGGTTTGGGGAAACAGATATCGACTTGTCGATCCGCGACGAAAACGACAACTTCTGTCATCGATCGCGTCCACGAGTGCTTCTGCGAGTAATTTACGGGGCAGCAAGTTGTTAAACGGTAATTATTTGTCGAATTACGGAAAGCAGTTTGATCAATAGCCACAACCGAGATCGACTACTGCGCAAGAAAAAGACGCCGAGTATAAAGTTCATTTGACTCAACTAAATATACATTACCCTCGAAATGAATATCGATTCGTGAAAATGCATATTTTTTCGAAAAGAATTTTATTTCCCGTAGCGATCGCGGCCATATTTATGATCGTTTGAATGACCAATTAACGTTCACTCAACAATTTATATGGAGCGGTCGTTGTAACCAAGGGTTACTTTAATTATAAAGCTACTTAAAACCGTTTTCATAAAAACATTTCGACCTCTGCAACCTGCATAACAGTTCAGTACGTTTCAGCAATGAACACTTCATTGCGAATTGCAAAATTTTCCTCAATAAAGCATTTTATTAGCAAATATTTGCGAATGTTCGCTCAATTTCTATTGCATTTCTTTTTGCGTTATTTATATGAAGTTTATAGAGATAGTGGCGGTTTAAAAAAAGACACCCTATGTAACATTCGATCTAGCACGAACGCTCTTTTGAAGCACGAGTCACTTTACGTTACCCCATGAAAAAATAAACTAGGGACGACGCTTTGTCGAATTGTATGCCCGCGTGCGCTTGCGCTAAATTTCGTCATGATTTGTCGACGTATGATTCACTTCCGCGTTATAGCAGAAATTGAGTGTTAAGGGTAACGTGGTGAAAGGATCGACTAAAATGTATTAGTAACTTTTACTACACGTCCATTTCCGTCTTTCAATCGCCTCCTCGAATGCAAAGTCGTAGAGAAGGATGAAAAATTCACCTCACTCAACGTCGTCGTATCGGCAAACGTTTTTATTCCGGTGAAATATTTCTGATGAAGAAAAGTATCATGTTTATGAATAAATGTCTTTTTCGGCTGACTACTGCACCGACGTGTACCCTATACTTTACTTTGGTGTAGTAGTGTACAATAACATCTGGTACATAATTATGTATACATATACAATAACGCAGTAATTATAGTTTAAAACAGTTAAAACTAATAGTTTTAAATAAGACATATAGTTCAAAATAAAGGAGCCATTGATGCACAGTTGGGAATGGAAAATGGACGATGAACGGAAATGTAACTAACAATGTAGAAGCTGAATTTCCTAAGCTTGCCTAAAAACTGAAACCTGATACAGTTTTAATTGGTCAATTAACGTAGTTACATAAGAGTCGAGACACGTTTCATGGTAGCAAGGCTGATTATGACCAGCAGCTAGTTTAAAAGCGCACAATGAGCTTTGTTACGTCACTCGTGAGAGAAGACGTTCTGCTAACTTGCTAATATTTACTCTCCTGCGTGCCCATTTTTATCACTTTCACATTCAAATATTTGCTTGGCGAAAAAGTCGTTTGCTGGGGAAATAATGGCTTTACTCATTTCCACTGTTGACATAAAAGCGAAAATTTTTTTCTTGACAAATTCATTAAAAGCATTGGTCGTGATTTGATACCATTGTTTTAATTATAAATGAACACGTGAGTTTCATTATTTACATTAATATCAGTGAATTTTTCTTACTTCAATATGAAAGACTAGCGTTTGTATGTCCTGTTTTCTCATTTATTTCGTTACAACAAATGAAAGCCGAAGAAAAATGACTATTGATAAAATAGTGTATCATTGTTAGACTTCCTCGAGTGGTTCGGTCGAAATATTTCTTTGAAATGTGTAAGAAGGAATGTTCGATAAACTGCGACTGTGAGCTAAACATGCCGCAGCCCGCGATATGCCATATGCAAAGGGGAGAAATATCTAAAACTCGGATGTTCCGTAGTGCACTCGCTGAGTCGTGGTTTTCGTGCTTTATCGATGCCATTTCCTCTTAGGTGAAACGCGTAAAAGCCCCTTTTTAATACAACTGATACAAGCTTCCGGCTCTCGAAGACAAGAACGTGTTCGTGCGTTGGCTGCGATTTTGTGAATATTCATGTAATATCACAAGGATTTTCGTTTCCGTGGATTTATGCGTGCGAAATTACTCTGCTTATGGGTATCGATTTCATTGTGTCTTTTTAGACGATTCCTGTGAACTTCGGTATGATAAATGTTATTTACATTAACATATAGACGTGTTTATTTATTTAGTTCTAACTATTTATTTATCCACACGTGATTTATATAAATTTTATATTGAGTATTTTTTTACAATTTTATACAGTTTTTACTGTATTCGTAATTAGAATATGGTTTAAGTACGTTCGTATTTCTTTCTCAACTTTGGCGAAACAAAAATTGCAGGAAAAGAAATGGGAAGATGTGGTAGTAAGAACTAGTTTAAATACGACAACTCCGAGATAAACAATGCACCCATGTATTTTGTCTTCTCGGCTGAATAAAACAGTTGTGAAGAAAAATAAAATTATTATTTCACGCGGATGCTGTGTGTAGGGTATAATTACATGAATACTCCAATTAGGGCAATGTAGAAAGAAATTTGTTGGTGTGGGTAATGCTGTGCGTCTGTAATTAAATTTTTAATACTGGAGGAACATTTGGTCAATACTTTTCAGTTTGATGAGACAAGTACTTTTCAGTAATTTTATGAAAATTCAAGGAATGTCATTATCAGCATACTGTTACTGTACAGCGTAGAAGGGTCATGTAATAAAACAAAATTTATGGAATTCGTACATTAATATTAATCTGCGTTTAAAAATAGCATTTAATCAGTTAAGCATGTATTCCTATAGATGAAAAATAAATTTTTATGCTTCAGTTCTTTTTTGCTCAGTTTAACGCTAATATTTTGTCGCTAATAAAAATGTACGACTATGTACAGTAAGAGCAACTTCCTTTTTATCGACTTGCAAGGCATTCTCAGTTTTGTGAATATTTATTGCACGTACAATTGGGTGAAGAATTATAACGGTTAATGTATATTGATTAAGGGAAATTTTTCATATATATTTTCTCAGTGCGAATTAATGTTGGTTCTATTAAATATAAAGTACATTAAAAGAGTAATATTTATAATGCAAAGCGACTGATATAAATAAGGTAAACAAGCTATAAGTTATGTAAGAAAAGATTTTCGATTTATTTTGTCATATAATTATATCGTTAAATGATTAAATGATTTACATCTTTATTTTCCACGAAATGGTATTGAAACTTAAATAGTTAATCAATTTACAAATATCAATAAAGGATGAACATAAAATAGTAATATAAAGCAGCGTATGAACTACATTTCCATTCTACATGATTAAAATGGTTACGTGAAACATATTCAAAAACCAATATCTTGAAATGCGAATACTTTCTACGGTTAGAATGATGTTTCGAAGAACGTTTTCGTAATTTGCAAAATGCAACATATTTACCTGCATTAAAAGTCCATAATTTTCGTAAATTTTAAATATCTCGTTACCTTTGATATTAATTTAAATTCGAATACGTTAGTAATCTTCGTATGTGTAACAGTGGTGCTTCTACTGTGCATTAAACCAATAAAATTAATAAATATGTTGTATCATAATAATTACATCAGCTATACATTTCTGTTTTAATATTATAATTATTCACAAAAAAAAAATAGATTTTTACCTACTGAAAAGGTTGGAATTTCCTTATTAAAAAAAAGCAATTTATAATATAATGTCTCTGATGTACAACGTGCAAGTCTGTAAACAGCAATTTTTCTTTTGCTAAATTTCGGATAAATTGAACAATCTATTTTGTTCGTTTTTTGAACGTTTGGGGAAGATATTGTTTCATCTGAAAGAATACGTTTAAAGTTCCGGGCGTGTATTTCAAGTACAACGAACTTGTGACGAATGAGTTATAACTTCGCAAATACCAATGCGCGGGGTCAAGTACGCTTCATTCTAAGCGGTCGAACGACTGGAACGCGTAAAGAAAGCATTTCGATTAGTCGAAATTGTCAAGGGTATGAACCTATTGATACATATGTTACATTTGGCAGTAGCTCGAAAGCGAGGTAAGGTCGGTGTCAACGTATCTATGCTAAGATAGAGTAAAAGCCATTAAACAGGAAACGGCGTCATTACATCCACCTCCGCCCGCGTATCGTTTTACCCCCTTTGATAACCCGCCCTTTTCTTTGGAAGCGGGGAAGCCCGTGATCTGCCGCGCGACTATCCGCCCTGGGGTCACTCGTATTAAAGTACGCGTATCACAGGAAACAGACGCTCGGTATGCATTTACCTGATGCTCGTCGCGGCGCACACGTATACGGGTCCGCGTCAATGTTGCGCCTTGTTGTCGGGAGCTCAGACGGCGGGGAGTGAACCGATCGGTGTCGGGTGACGGCGGGTCGACAAAGTCAACCCTTCGGTAGACCCGATAGACCGACATAGCATCGGGTTACTTAACCCGTGGGTCCCTTTCCGAGGGTCGTACGATTGCATAATGTAATATTCTTGTACGCGGCATATGCCGTACGAGCGTCGCGCGCACCTACGCCGCCGTTACACCTTCCGACTCGCCGGGCTAAGAAGGAAGGCAAACACCCGCTACCGCCACCATCGAGGTGGCGACCTCTCTCTTCCCTGCTAAAGCCATCTCCCAACCATCAATCACCATTCAGAAGCCGCTTCTGTTCATTCCCTCTGTGTTTGGGCTTCTTTATCCTGCCGCGTCTCGCTCAACGCTGACTTGTGACCTGCTTATTTGCGCTTGGGGCGGCACTTCGGTTTGTACGTTCGTTAAGAGGAATTAATCTTCTTAACGACATGCTTAAGCCGCGCGATTTTTATCCACTTCTGCTTCCCATCGCTTCAATCGGTTTTGCTAACCCTGAAACTAGAACTACTGTTCTTTGTGACGAACCGGTTTTTAATTGCCTCTTAGACTAACGCCAGTTGCATCATATTTACCAATCGCTTCTTTATATTTATTTCATTTCTGGCATTCGGTATCGATACAATTCCTCTTTTAATAAAACTGGTGTAAACTCGAGCGATTGTTTTATCGCCTCGGTTTCACTTGCTCCCAAACGTCTCTTTTTTATTTAACGGCTATTCGACAAATTCAAAGCGTCAGTCGGAATGATTGATCGAGCCGATCAAAACATTTGGAAGTTTGTTGACGAAAAATTGTGTCACATTATGCGCCATATGCGTGAACCGCTTTCACACCTGGCACGCAATGCCTCGCAGGGTGTTGACTCACCGCATTATGAATCACTCGAAGGGTTTTGCATTTATAAGAAGTAAACTTTGCCTCGATACAGCTACGCTCGTGTTACGAGATTTCGACCCGCTGTTATTAATTAAACACGCTTAACGTCAAGAATTCATAATTCTGTTCCACTTTGGTCAAATCACATTTGGCGTGCTAAGAAATGCAGCAACAATATTACTTCAACATTCTGCCACTCGAAGTAATTAAAATTGCATAGTAAAGTGGACATTGTGAAAATGTGAAAGAAGAACAATTCCTTGTCAGCGTGGAAAAATAAAATAGTATTTATACATGTGTTTATAGTGAATTTCAACCGAAAAAACTTTTGGAATTCGTTAAATACTTATGATAACATTTATCACCGAGGACTTTCTTTCATGCACGTTGGTTCATCTATCTACGGATGATGGCAGGTAGTCAATAGTCGTTCTACTTGCTTGCCCCTTTACAAAACCAACAATACGAATGGAACGAACAACAATACGAAATTACCGGATACTTTACATCCGTGAAATTTATTGCCATTCGCTTTGCTGATATTCATGAAACTTGTACACGGAGATTTGCTCAGTTGGCCAGATTGTTAACTCCACTTCGCTGGAAGCGATCTATGGCAGAATGCGTGCCATAATCATTTATTTTTCTACCTGATTGATTATTTAATTAAATAAAATTCCTCATCGTGCAGTTTCACTAATTCAACTCTTCACAATCGAAATTAATTATATTTTAACTCTATTTATCATATAGCTGGACACAAAAGATTTATTTAGACACACGCATTAGAGTAATTGAAAAAGCTCTGTTTCAATTTAATTCACATCGATTTTTTAACAACTTTGCTTCATAATGGAACAAGGCCACGATTTTCCGTGTTTGTTTACGCGAATGCCTGTTGGCGTCAATTTCTCGTTCAATTAAAAAAACATTTGCCACGTAGTTAACAGAGTAATAGAATGGTTAAGGAGGTTCCTCTATTACTCGAAATTCATTTAAAAGGACAAAACTGAGCGGAGCGCGACACTCTGAGTAATACGGAATGTGCGCAAGAATGTTTAAATTAAATTACCTTTCCGTTGAAGAGATGCTGAGCTTTAAAAATGATAATAGACATGAATTTGTACAATACAATTTATAGATAATGCACGCAGATCTGTGAAAATAGTATTCATAGAAATGACTATTGACATGTTCAAATTTTTATTATTTCGTCAATTAATCTTAATGGTTTGTCTGATATTTAGGTCGACGTAATCTGAAACCAATGAATCGAATATCGTCGAATAATTAAATGAGCTTGCACATGTACCAGTGTTGCAAGAACGGCAATCTTAATAAAAAAAATATTTATGAATAAACAATACTTTAAAGTTTAATTTTCTAGATTTACGTAACAGCTTATTCGAATCAGCAATTGTGATACTTTATTCTTAACGCTTTTTGAATATCGTAAATTGTAAATAATGCAAGTAATTTTCTTTAAGTAAATTATTTAATACGTATGTTTGTTATAACATCATGTTTTTAACACTGTACAAGTGAGTTGGGTTATATCGACTTTCACTATCATAACTCGACGAAACATCCTTAAGTGGGAGACGTCGAAGGGACGGCGTAAATAACGTCAAGGTAAAAAGTGCGGCAAAATTGAGATTTAGCCGAAGGAATAAATAAACTCGACATCCGGTTCATGAAAAATGCCTGCAGTAGATCTGTCAGCGGTATAAAAAGAAGTAGCAATACAAATTGTTCTCACTGGAGGGCGATCAGTTTGGTTTTTCTCCGGTTGCGTACTCGAGTCTATACATCTTATTTCAACTCTGGAAAATGCATTTTCTCGACACGCGATACTTTATTTTCCACTATGATTTCTATCTCGATGAATCCCAATAAATAAATCTCGACAAAGCGAAAAAAAATTGATACCGATGTTGCAACATCAATTGCGATGCATCATTTAAATGTATAATCAATTATCACCAAACAAATTCCGCTAGGATATAATTTTTCCGTTACTCAATTCGCGATACATTATTTAACCAAACTGGCAAAATAATTTTGCTATAACGACGGAGTTATCACAGCAATAGATATTTCCATTGCAACAGCAAACTGCTTTCTTTAGCAACAGACTGTTTCGCTCTTGCGAAACTTTTGTTCGGCGTTTATTAGTGGTTTCGTTTTCCGTACTAACAAAACTTTTTTCCCCAGATAAACAAATCAAATGGGGTGCAATTCGAACGGCAAGTTTCTTATTTGTTACAATTTGGTGGATATTACAAAGCCTCGGGTGATATGATTGAAATTTATGAGGATAGCAAGTTTAGTTATACTCGAAATGTGACCTGCATATTGTTCCACCTAACAGCAAACCCTTCATTTATACTGCGGTCTATGGGGTATTAATATGCAAAAGCACAAGAGCCTCCAGCTATGTAACGGATGGAGCACGATATGTGCTAACAAATTGTGTTAACAGTCTTTACGGTGATCGAACCCCGTAATTAGAGTCGGCCAGCGAGCATATAGGAAATATCCCACGTGATTTCAAAGTTTGTGCTACTTTCGCGCCGCTTTTGTATTAGTTTCGCCGGATTCGACATGGGAGCGAAAGAAATATTAATTTAACGCAAAATGCCCGGTCTCGGCAACAATGCGATTACATGAAAATATAACTGACTGCGATTCCGCAAACTCAGTTTCATTAAAGCTCGTTCTAGCCACGTTTTAGTAGTTCGACAATTTGATTATTTGTTCGATCTAATAAATAATTTAATTAAACTGTCCAATTAGCGAAATACCAATACGACAAGCGTTAACGTTATGTGCGATTACATACGTTGTATCGAATTAAACGCCGTTTTCGATACCGCGTTGTCGAATTTTCACGAAATTACACACCGCGATATTTAACATTTGTATCGATAATTTATTACTCATAACTGATCCACACTTTACAAGCACGTTGTAAAGAACATATTTACTGCCACGCGATGAGGAAAGAATATTCACATCGAAAAATAATTTTTTATGTATATTTGAAACGAACAATAAATCGAATGCATTTTGTTTCACTAAAGCGATTATAAGTATTAGTAAATTATTAAATTCGTATTTAATTAAGACTCTCTGGCCGTATTAGGCAAATGGAAGAGCATATAAATTGTTAATCAAAGTTGATGAATTTGTTTTCTGCGTGGATCTGTCCGTTGTGAAAGTAATATTGGAAAAAACTACTCGCATCGGGTCAAATCGATGTGGCGTTTGGGACTTCAATTATTTTAACCTGGTTTGACAATAAATAACAGGTGAAATGGAAAACCGTTTATCTTTGGAAAAGCGTTACTTTAAAATGAAGGTATCAAAAGCTGGCAATATATTTCGCTGTTAAAAATGGACCGTCATGACATGGAACAACTGTAATACCTTTCCTCATGATTTTTCAACAAGCAAACAATTTACATCGGCCACGTACAAAAAGCACTCGTGAAAATATTTTTACCATAATTACAGCTGACTTTTATTTCTCATATATCAGTTACAGCAATTAATTTTCTTTTGATACTTGTAATGAATGTTCCTTCATTGTACAACATGTAAACGTTTAATTTGCAGATTTTTTCGGTTAGAAACGAATGTTTATCTGTTAATTAACGTTCAGAAGGTCGATGGCATAAATAATTACAAATAATGCAAAATGTGTACAATTTGCACACAACTGTGTAAAAAATTGTTCGAGCGGTTAATACATTTACAGTGATGAAACGGGGTATCATACGTGTGCGAAATATATCGTATCAAATTTAAAAGTCTATAAGGAACAAAGTTCGTTCGTCATTGATCGGTTTGGGTGATAGGGTTATAACGGTGCTGCGTATGCGCAAACGGTAATGTCGAAAACCGCATTGAAGTTCACTGTGCGAATTTTAATAAAAATGTAAATATTACGATAAGGTAATTTATGCGTTTAGCGAATGTATTTCAGTGGGCCGCTTATCGTCGAACATGGAAATCATTAAAACGCTGGATATTTATGAACATTAACGCAATTACCGTTTCCACCCGTGAACTCTATTTAATAAACTTGAATCGAAGTGCCCGTGAAACAGAGAATTGTTTTTTCCCACTGCTGACGAAAAATGATCTTTAATAATTACTTTTATTCACTTGGTTCTACATCCTTCTATAAAATGATTCACATAAGAAAAAATATATAATCATTTAATAACGTTTCTTATTTTATGTAAGATCTCTCCGACAAAGGTAACTGTTGTATTTTTTATATAAGATTCTTCGACACTTCGAACACTTGGACGCAAGATTTGAATAATACAGAGTTAGTACAAAGCAGCATATGCCGGGCACAATGCCACTCGTGCTTTATCCGCCCAAGAGCGTTGTGTGCTTTTAGAAAATCGCCGCATTCCGGAGTAAATATTACGGAAGTGGAATAACTAACACAGTCGGGGAATACGATTCATTGGACTCATGCATATTAAAAAGCAGGGTTGCAATTCGACTATGACTAATAATTGTAAACACACGATGGTTACCGCTACACTTCGCTGACTCGCTCCTCCCCCGATCTTTCCTTGTAATTGTAATTACTTTCAATAATAAGAAAATAACGTTGGATTAAAAGCGATATACGGGGATACGATAATTAATCATATCGCCCGCCAAACTAGATTACGCGTGAACTCAATTTGTGTAATAATATTCCAGAGTGATTGATTACATTTCAATTATTTTCCATCGAATTATTCGAAATTGTGTTTTGATGTACTTTTTGTAAATTTAACAGGCTTTTACGCGAACGTTCCACGTATGTCGGATACAAATAAGTACAGAATAATTGATCGTATCTCGTCTGGAGTATTTCTGTGTGTCTATATAATCAATTAATACTTAGTAAGTGAGCTCATCTTTCATCCACTTTTGAAATTGCTCAAAACGGTATCAATTACTCGTCAGCGGCCGTGCCGTGTGGCATAATTATATGTCAGTATTATTTACGAATTGAATTTGCCGACCGTCCAGATCGGCATTCCCGAGAAATTGTTTGTTTCCGATACGCAAAGGTTGGAAAATGGTTGAAAAATGTGGAGGAAATTTTATCTCTAAAAATATGCGGAGCAAAAATAATTCGGTACGCATAATTAATGAGAAGACTGAAATGGAGAACACCTGGAGTCTACCCTTTCGTGTAAATATTTAACTCTTGCGCCTCGTCATATTTTTGGATGGGATTCATATAGCCAAGTAGGCCCAACTGTTGTTTCGTTTCACCATTGCAATCTAAATTTGCCGGGGTACGAGGTCTTTGTTGATGTTACGATCTATTTGTGAAGGAAACGCATTATTCGTTTAGTCTGCAATGCAATACCATGTTACATGCTTCGCTACTTTATTGAATATTACAAACAATGTAACAATGTACTGTTACGGTTAAAGAGCAACGACTAATTAATTGGTTGACATTGAACGGTAGATTATTTTTTCCACATCGTCGATGATTAAAGCGAATAACAAGCGTAAAACGCTTTAAGATTATCCCAAGAATTGTCTTTGAATCGTTTGCCTTCTGCTAAGCACTTTATAATCAGAAAAGTTATGCGAGCATGAAAGTTCATGGAAAAGTGCTTCAGAGTGGAGATACTGGTTATCGCAGGAAAACTATTTTTTAATAACTCTGTTTTACGGAACATTTTTGTCCTTGTAACAGTTACTTCGTGTTATTGATATTACAATAAATAATTTGTGAACGCGATAAAGAAAATTGACTAAGACAGCAAACATTTTCCCCAGGCGCGGCAAATCCCGTTTTCCGTGTATACAATTGAAATAACAGCGCAAATCGGCTCATGCTGTCGGACATTCCGGAAACATGGGTGCAAAAATAGCGCCAGCGCCACGCGCTAATAAAGTCGAGGTTTATCAGCTCAATTGCAATCGGGGAAAAATTTCGTTGAAAAACGGTGGAAAGATAAGATTTATTTAATTTATCCAAGAAATAAAGAAGTAGGAACGTGCGGGAGGGTGGAGTAATAACTGGGAAAAGAAGAAAGAAAAGATATCATGTTAGGTTAAATTTGCCTAATTGATGACAATGAAGATAAAGCGAGGGTGGTTAAGAGGCACAAGTTTGCGATTAAGTCGCGCCCTTCTCGACGAGAGCACATCTTCCGGCGACGGCGCAACGGGAGTCGAGAGAATGAGTAGCTGACGTTTACTGAAAATCGTGAATATGTTTTCAGGGATCGATGCGCTGAGGATGACGGAGCTCGCGATACCTCAGCATGTGATACGCGGCCATGACGTCACTCTCGAGTGTAACTTTGAGTTGGACAACGTCATCCTCTACTCCGTCAAGTGGTACAAAGATGGCAACGAGTTTTACAGATACGTTCCACGGGAAAAGCCGCCGGTCCTCGTTTTTACTCTGCCCGGTGTCACGGTGGATGTAAGTACCATTGTGTTTTGCGAACAATAATCGCCATTCAAAGACGTTCTTCGACACGAAATACCTTTTAAGATACAATCGAACACGTAATCGTTCGATTTGACTTCAATTCATATTCAAGTTAAATTGATGTGTCCTGATCTGGTACGTGGCCAAGTGCTAATTCACGTTGCTCGGCAAGGTGGTATATGCCTTTATTGTAAGTCTACAAATAATAAGTGTGTACTGTAATACATTGAATTTGGCGTCGTTATAAGTTACAGTTGAAATAAAAAGAAATAGTGGAACGGTGAGTTAATTGCGGTGAGTAGAATTATGGTCACTGTGACCAACACTGTGGTCGCGGTAATCACCCTGTCATCCACATAACTAAATCCTGCGGTCGTTGTTTTTTGTTTCCACGCTTTTTTCTTGGTGTGATATTTCCATTCAGTCCAGAATAGTTTGCATTCTTCAAATCTACCTGTGGATTTAGCAATTCACCGATACGCGAACCGTAACCCAATCAAAAAGTACGCACGATTCAATTTCTGGTTGCCAATTGTCTGGCGTGATCAATAATGATAATACCCTGTTTCCACCATAGACTGTTATTTACTCATGAACTAGAAAGTTTACATTCATGTAAATGCCCTTCACAATATATACTGGCATACTTAGATGAATATTTAGAGTTCAACACTGACGTCCACCATTGCGTGTAAACGACACATGCGCATTTTTACAAACGTGTTTACACATGTATACATCACTGCAGCAGCAAATATTAATGCTTGCTCTGTAAATGTTAATTTAAGAACGCAGTCTATGTTACGAAACACACATGAATGTAAACTTTTCAGTTCCTGACTAAATAACTAAATAACAGTCTATGGAAGAAAACGGGTATTAATGTCAGATGTTACATATGTAGTTGAACTAATATCTGAAAACTGAATTGTCTGCACAAGAGTTAATCCAAACACCAGCTTAAGATTTGTTCGTGAAAACAGCAAAAAAAACGACATCTATGCATTGTACTGCTGTACAGCGTCTAGAAAATTACTGAATAATTTTCAAAAGTAAGTAATGTTTTGAGATGACTTTAACTATATTCTTTGTATACAGAAAAAGTTATTTCCTATCAAAAATTCTATAAAATAACGTCTTACTTTTGATGAGGAACGTATTGTACATTAATAATTAGAGCTGACTAAAAGACCATTTTTGGCACCCTATAGTTAATACTGTAACAATGTGCCACGTTCGACGATACGTATTTCTATTATGGTAAAAGTAGATACAAGTTGTAATGTACGAAATGATATTAAGCGTGCAGATAGTTTAATTCTAATTTTTATTTGAAATATATGTCATGTCTTATAACGTAATTCCGCGAATAATAATCCTGTTAACTTTTCTCGTTGCGAGTTTATCGTAGAACAGATTTATTATGAACATATATATATATATATATTATCAGTTGTTGAAACAATTTCATTATCCTCTGTACTTCATTGGAAATCTATAATATACATTGTGTATATGAGGATTGCATTTATCGAGTTTTGAACCCGGACCTCAGAAAGTTTGAATCCTAGTGCTTCGTCCACTACGTCACCACTTTATTTCTCACGACGTACTAAATTGGCAACTTGACTATGCTGAACGAGGTCGGGAATTAGTCG
Source organism: Nixonia krombeini (assembly GCA_022817245.1). Lineage (NCBI taxonomy): Eukaryota > Metazoa > Arthropoda > Insecta > Hymenoptera > Scelionidae > Nixonia > Nixonia krombeini. The sequence continues at coordinate 10,427 of JABFPT010001042.1, read as the reverse complement.
ATAAGAGGCACGTTCCAGCGTGTTCCGAGGCGCAACCCTTAGTTTTGCGGTTTAACCGAAAAAATACTGTATTTCCTTTGAATTGTTCATCATATATTGTTCGTGGATTGAATCGTCATGTGCAAAGTACAGCTTTTTTTAGAATTACAAAAGCTAACAGGCGAAAGTTTGTTTGTTTTTAAATTAATTAATGCTAAACGGGATACTTCATTTTGTTATACGTATCATCGTCTCCTTTTCTAACTGCATTTTAAAAAAGTACAATAATTAAAATATTGAAATACACCAACTTTTAATGACATATGTTACCCTGATACCATTATTTAAATATAATAGAGAAATAAGAACAGAAACATCGAAAAAAACTATTTCTTTATTACGTTGAAAGTTTTGTACAAAAAATAGTAAAGTATGTAATAGAATTTTCTTCACAACATAGTATATAACAAAGATATTTACCATATTATCATTCATAAGACCGGATCACGTACAAATGACTTGTAAGTATATGATTATAGGACTTACATAACTTCTTTGTATCGTTCGAACCTTTCTAAGCAAAATCTGAAGCAAGATCAAGTTGCATTCAAATAGGCCTCAATTAAGGAGAGACCATGTTTGGGGCGCGGTCGGACTCAGCCGGTCGATTTTCTCCTATGGAAATATTACTTATGCAACGAATTATTTAAATCGAATTTGTAAATTGAATTAAATGATTTCGAGTTGTGATGTACGAATGAAATTAATAAACATGAATAGTTCCGCATTTCAAATAACGGATTTTCGTAATGTGTAAAATGAACGTAGACATATAAATGATAAATAATTTTGAAAAATTATGAAACATTACTTTCTTGCAATTTACATTGTCTGTATGCGTTCATTCGTAATGGAAATTGCACAGAATTCTAACAAAGTCGGGTACGTAGGATAATTACATTTTATCAATTCAATGAAAAGGTCTGAAAGGAAATGAACAGAATACGAATTGTTTCATTATTTGCAACATCATGCTTCAATTTTTCTAATTATCAGTAACAAAAATAATTATTACGAATATAATATCAAAATATAAAATTGTAAATAATCAAAAGGGAATTAAAACATATAATTTCATGTACATACGAATTCACTGTCTATTATAATTGATCTAGTTCATTTTGTTCTACGGATACTTTTCTAAGGCTTTTAAACCATAAACATAACGTTGCAGTTATAAAATTGAAACGTTTACTCGAAGCAGTTCCTGCAAAATTCTACTGAGAATGAAAAATGTGTGTTTACAGATGTAATTGTTAATTTTATTGTAATATGAGACAATAACATGTTACAAATAGAAATATGCTCCTCGTAATTAAATTGACATGAAGTATCCATTATTTATAAACATATAATCGATGTAGGAAGAATAAATTCATCATCGAAACGGTTTAAAATCCAAACCATTTAAAATTTGATAAATTGGAAACCGATGTAAACCATGGTAACCATCAGTGACGATTATTCAAATCAATGAACGTGGCATATAATACTGTAACAAATTATCCGTCGTTTATACGGTAACAAATTATGCGAAGCGTCTATCTATAAAACAATTCATCCAATACCTCTCGAATGTCTAGAATTACGGACAAGATACCATATAAATGTAATTGAATTCCGCGACTGGCAGGTGCCGTTCGAACGGAACGACTGAATTACAGCTTTCGTTGAAAATTCTTCATTTATTAGTATTATTCTGTTAATAATCATTGGTATTATCGC
>JABFPT010001041.1:14897-25520 GCA_022817245.1 Nixonia krombeini | reverse complement strand
TTCACATTTTACTAATTTCGCATACAGCTTTACTTATTTGGCTCATTAACTAATTCTTTCATACATTTATGTTGACCACTAGTATAACGAATTTTGTTCGACATGTCTTTGAATGAATCATGCCTGAGCATGATATAGTTATCTATACCTGTTTTGCTAGTAGTCAACTAAATTATGCACATTGGTGGTCCCAATTATAACGACAGGAGTATATCGAATCAAAGACTGAATTGAGGACAAACATGGAATGAAACGAACTGCTATTAGAAGAAGTAAGAAATAAAAGTTAAAAATGAAAACAGTGTTTTGTGTACGACCATTCTTTATGTATATCTTGCTTATGTCGTTTATATTAATTATTATTATCTGAAAACAGAAACATAGCTGACATCCAATAAATAATGTAATGAATAAATTTTCTATTCCGTAGGGTTTTCAACAAAGTGAAAAGCAGAAGTGCACACATGAAATCGCATCGCCCAATTCCCTCACCCGATTCAATGGCTCAAGAATCTAAACGTCCCACGAGCCAGCACCAACATCAACAACAATCGAACGGACAATCTCAAGCGCAATGCAACACTTTGCCACATGCACAGGAACGTCATCATCAAATGACATTTTCAGGCGACTCGGGCGCTTCGAACAATGGTACCTATTCATGGCCAAGAACCACAAAACTCAGTAAACCACCATAGGAAGGAAAGGACCGAGTGTGGTAGAACATAAGTTACTTTAACAATGGCTGTAATGTGATTTGCTCTACTATTAGAAGAATTTTAATAATGCAATTAACGAGCCTATCTCTACGCGTCGTGCGACTATCAAGTCTGAACTATTACTCGTCCAATCAAAACATACTCCACTAGTCGACGAGCCGGTGCAAAATCAGAAATCATACACTTAATCAAAATATGGCGAAGGGTACTAGTATAGCCGTTGCTGATGATTTGGACTATATGCGTTATTCTTAAAAAATACAGGTAAAATGTAAGCACAATAAGTATTTGAACTAAAAGTAAGAAAGCAGCGTCATTGCGCGATTTTGTGTCCTTTTCAACAAGTTCTGAGCTAGGAGAGAAGCAAAATAAGCGTTTAATAAGCAAGAATGGCCTAAACTGATGAAACGAAACGATGCGCGGTTTCCCACAAGTAACTTGATTAAACAATCTTGAAGAGTCATTCGATCAGCGAAGGTAACGAATTCTTCTTAAGCGTCATAAAACTATCGTTTTCTCTCCCGTTGCGTTTATGTTATGCTTACGTTGTTTTTTTCCTTATTCTTGACGTTTGGGCCTGATCGAGATTTTTGTAGTGAGAATTACCAAACATTAATTAACAAATGATTAATTAAAGCTGTTCCATACATGAAATTTGTCTGCTTATTTTTCAAAGAATAAATGAATAATGAGGAGCAGCTTCATATGCGTCTCGATCAGCTACTCAAAATCTGGTGTTCATTCAGAAACTGTTGCAGCCCGTTCATCTTAAACAAGTATTTTCGGTTAAATATTGAAAAAAGCGTTGCCTGCAATAAGGCAGACAGTTCGTAGAAATATTCTTTATTTTCGTTACCTCTATCTATACCTAATATACTGACGACATTTAAAAGAATCAACTTTATTAAATAAATACAGAAGTCTATATGTATGTACAATGCGTATGCATACATCTGTGTATAGATAAATCGATGTAATGTGAAAATTAATTTATAAACTAAATCTTAAGTTTTATTTGTATTATACTCGCGGTATGATATTGCATACATGCATACGTGTACATATGAGTGTAATACACACAAACATAAATATATGTGTATATGTATGTACGTATATATATGCATATATATGTATACATATGTATATATATGTATATACATATATATGTGTGTGAAGAGTTAATAAGGAATAAGAGGAAAATGTTGTTCAAGTTTCACTACTGTATCGAGCGCATTGACTCGGACTGTAATATAAATATGAACCTAATGTGTACGAACTCGTAATCTTCTTAAATAATGTTTATGAAGGCTAGATGCGTTACCACCGAGATTCGTGAGCTCTCATATACACACACATATACAAATACGCAAAACACACACATGTATATGCTTGTAAATATACGTACAAACACGATCGTCGGTCCGTATGGTTGAAATGAATTTTACGATGACACATAGATTTTAAGTTTTAAATTGTTCTAAGAAGAATCTATATTAGTATAGTCGTAAGGCTGAACTCCTTGGCTCAACTCATAAAACCCTCTGTGGATTGCAGACACGAGCCAACGAATGACGATCGAGACTCTTGCGGAAAAGAATCATATACTAGTCGCATGTATTTATTTTTTCGGTGGATCTCTTCTTCCACAACTTTATCCAAGCGCTGTACAATTTTTCCCAAGTCGTGCGGATCGTGTCCGCCGTGTTTCATATACTCACTGAGAGGTATTATTATTATTGCTTAGACAATTGAATGTATCTAAATTACGCTTTGTTCGCGGAACGTATCGAACGTTGAGGAAAGGAAACAGGATAAAAACCTCCTACTTTTTCAAATATACGCGATCCCGCGTTCGTTGCGTTAGCTCAATTTTAAATTAATGTGTACTATACATATATATATACTTATTTATATATACATATATGTATATATATCAAGTTTCGTTTAAGGAAACTCTAAATGGTTGTTCACGAGATTTGTCAGTTGTAGATGCCAAAATATTGTACTTTGGGTATGTTGTTAATAATTGTTAATGTCTCCCCCTTTTTATCAACTTTTAAACATTTAAAGAAATGTCGCGGTATATTTGAGAAATACTTTCAGGTTCGAGCACGTGCTATCGATTTCTGCTGTTATGTAATCTTCTAAAAAGTTTCTAATTCTCGGCTTTCAGTTGTTGAACTATGTCAGTTGGTGTCTTGTGATATTAGTCTACCTACTGTCTTTGTATGTTCATACTCTTGTATTTTATTCTGTATGTGTATCTATATACTTACTATAAAATTTGTCAGTTTTATCAATTGATTTTACAAGACGAGCACTTGACAAATTTGTATTTGCCATAACTGAGTGACTTCTGCAACGTCATATATATTATTAAACTTGTAATTTTTAATTTTAATCCAATGCTCGGCAAATTTCTATAAACTTGAGAGCTTCCTGGAGTTGCTAAAATTCTTGTTAAGCTCGCTCAAATTTATGTGGCACAAAGAAATTAGAGCGCAGTGGCATTGCAGAAATCATAACTCGATGCTGTTTGGTATTAAAAGCGAAGTGACTCGAATCCGAGAATTAAACACAAATACCGTTTCGGTTGATACTTACGGAAGAGGAAAGCGATCTAACGATTTAATAGTCCGGCCATGTGAAAGGTTTAACTACTTATTTTTTCGTTTTAAAATGAGACTGAAGGAATATAATCGAGAGTTGTGTGTTTTTTGAAGTTACACTATAATTCCAATGCACTCTTTTAAAATTTTTCCAATTTGTTATTTCCTGAAAAATATTTTACACTGTTTCAAAATTAAGAAACAATGTACGGATAATGAATAACTAAAACATTATTATTGTGAATCAGTGGTTGTTACTGTACATTACTATGTTTTGTCATACATTTGCGCAATTAAGAATATATGAACTTATTACTTGTCTTTATATAAGATAAAGGTCTAACAATGTAAAACAGTCTCTCAAATGTACTCCTTCCTGATCATTTTTCCATATAAATGTATGTATTACTTTGAGACGAAATCAGTCGAACAGTCTTCAGTGCTAAGTAAACGAGCACAAATGTAGTTGTACAATACTATTAAACGAGATAAATTTTAGAAATTTAAACTTGATAGTCTTAATATTAATTCATTTTAGAAATAAAAAGTTGTTAATAAACCGACCGTAGGTTCGGATTGTAGAGTGAATACTACGAAATTAGCATACATATCATTTATGACAATACATTCGTTACGGAAACTCGGTTTCTACTAATATTATAATTATTATTACTATACTACTGCTACTACTATACTACTACTATTATTATTAATTATTATTATTCTCATCATTATGCGTAATATAATTATTGATTAATAAAAGTTGAAAGCGAAGAAATTGTAGTTAGTGCTAAAGTTAAAATGGCGTACGAGATCAGTAACCAAAAAAATTCAAAATTTTATTAATTTCTGTTTTAATTAGAGTTTTTACAGAATTGTAGACATAATGTTATTAAATGGCGAAATTGATAAATGATAATTGATCTCGTATACGCACGAATGCGATGTCACTGTGGAGACTGCAAATTTTGGCGCCAAGGCACTGAAGACTTTCGACAGGAAAAGTGGAGAAGGGTTCTTGTGGAACGAAACAATGAAATCGTATCGAAGATATGCATGTACAAACGACTCCCTCCACATCACATGACATATTAATGTATATGTATATACAGAGTTTTTCTCGAAAAGTCTTCATGCATTTTCGGTGATTTAGAATGATATTATATAAAAATATTCTTAGTTGTATTCTTCGTTCAATTCGTGCAAAAATCAAAATTCTTTACACAAACAAGCCGCAAAAACAAAGGAATTCATTATGGAATTGTATTCTATTTCTTCACAAAAAATCTAACCCCCCCCCCCCCGCGTGGTTCATAAAAGACTCAGTCATTGATATCTTATAAGTTAGTGTTTTAATTACATTATTGATAAAAATACAACATTCTGAAGCTAAATTGCAATTCCGTCATATTTTGTAAAAAATACACCTTTTTCAGGGAAGTTTGAAACTAAATATTCATATAACATTGTAATCAGAGCTTGTAAGTGGATATTTTTTTATAAATACATTGCAAAACACCGAAATTACACGATTACCGTTGTGTAGAATGCGCTGTATATTTGAAAGGTAATCCTTGCCAATTAAATGTTATTTTCCCTTGATGTTTCAATTTGCACAACAAGAATTTTTGAATACTAACTAACCGTAACGTAAAGTTCACTGTCAACGTCAACATATTATCCTAATTAACAGTTCCCATAATTCTTTTCGTAAACTCAATGGTAATTATATAAAGGTTGAGCAGACATTGTTAATTATGAAATATCGAGGAAAATTAATTTACTTGACAGGAAATTCCTTAGTAAATACAAAATTAAAAATATGTGATGTATTTTAATGGTTTGTGGTATATGGTATGTATTTGTATATAGGCAGACCCGTGCCATTAACTAGTGAGTTGTACCGATATAATACTGCCACTAAGCCAAAATATTAACTGATACACAAGTTGACTGTTGTTGAACTAAAAGTAAGAAAGTTGAAAATACTGTTTCACAAACAGAAACAAGCATTTTAGCCTGTGTCGATCATATGAAAGATTTCTACAAAATGTAAATCCTTTATTTTTTTTTTTATCTATTCAAAAATATGTAGCACATATTTCAACGCAATTCAAAACATTTTAAATGTAATAATCGATTAAAAAATTATACGGCAAATATTACTTTGTTATAAATCACATTGGTAATTAAAATGTATTACTTCAACATTTAATTCTTCATTATTAAAATATTTTATGTCCTTACAGAAGAAAAACATTTACTGTGGAATAAATGTCTCAAATGAATATTTCTACAAAAATCTTCAAGATGCGACCAAAATGTATTGGTACAACTCTGTAAAGAAAGTGTAGCGTGGTTATACACCTGAGGAATGTGCTCAAAATACTGTATTACAAAGAAAAAGTCTACTAAAGGATCGACAACGTTTGTGCTAAATTACTCTCAACGAATGAAACTTATTACAAATTCTTCATGTTGTAATCTATCGTCCTCATACCTCTATTCACCCACATTAATGTATATCTTTGTACATCAGCATGATTCTTTCTACTCTTCTATTTGATGTTATATCTTTATCTATTAAATTTAACTTTTATACACATATTACGTACATATTGTATATATACATACAAATATTACATAAATCTTGGCCAGCTGTAAAAGCAATACCGCAAACTCAGTCACAGGGAAACGAATCAGTATTCTGTCGCAATATGCTCTGTCATGACAACTATTTTGTATGTTCCCTGTAGTGTTTGAAATTACTTGCTGTTTACGATAAAACAATACATACTACATTAAAAAATTATTGCATTTTTAGCAATTATGAGTATGATAGTTTTAACAAATTTGAAGAAGAAAAGTTGCATTTAAAGGATATTGACATATTAACATTTTACGTGATTGATAAAGAATACAAAACTTGGTGCTATTCTTCAGTATTTAAAACTATTACAAACATTGCATTCTTGGTTTCATTAAAAATATGTATTAATAAATGATGAATAGTTATCACTGAAGCCAAATGAACACTCGTTTGAAGGAAGTTGACACACTCAGTCGAATTGATGAGCAATTATTATAAGTTACAATGAAACGTGAAATTAATCCATTGAAGTAATACCATTATTTATAAGCATAGAAACGTAATAAATTATTTTTCTCAGAAGATTGAAACAATTGGTGCATAAAACGCTTTTAACATAGTTTATTCATCATCATTCATTACTATTCATAGAATATCCTCATTTATTTCCTTCAATGTATTTTACAAAATACAACATGTTACGTCTTCTTAAATCAATGTATGTTGCGTAATCGAAAATTGTTCTCAAGTATTTGACCACATTTGAATGAAATATATTATTTTAATGCATTCTTTGGATCTTATATTTCGCTATAGAACTAAAAGTATAAAATGAAAAACTATTACATTTGTAATCCTTTGCATTCAGTATTTTTCATGATAAAAGAGAAATAATTAAAAATAACTATCCAAAACTGAAGTTAAATTTAACAGGTTACGTTGCTTGTTACTTACGATAATCAACATCACTATTTTTAAATGGAAAGGATTTTGCAAATAAAATGTAACCCTTTTTGTAACGAAACGACTTTAGAGTATTCATTTTCAAGTTAATAAGTGTTAGAAAGCATTGTTTGTACTTGCATAAAAATAAAATTGTGTGCTTATTTAAACTTCTGTATTGGAATGCAAAAGTGTAACGGTCGCAACTTCGTTTACTAGACTTCTCTGCTCAACTAGTAGTTATAACCAACTAATATATAAAGCTATTCTCACGCAACTATTCGTTATGATACTTTATCGACCTAATCATAAATTATATTATCAAATTGCTCAATGTAAATCATACTCTGACTCGCACTAAGACGCGCTACGTCGTCGAGTTATATCTGATATATCTGCGATCGCTCAAAAGCTGGTGCCATAAACAATGCGGACAATATCAAGTGATCCCACGAGCGTGACTGTCGTTCGGTGTGTAGAAAGCGCACGCAACCTACAGCTGGCTTAAGATTTCCTCCAACAACACGGATCCGATTGTGTATTACAGCTATCTTTTGCCAAATCGATTTGAAACGTCTTCGCCGCATCTTCCTTCCCGACACAAACCACTCGCACGCAACTCCACCCCTGCAAGCAATGTAGCCCCCCTCCCTCCAACGTCGCTAACATTTTCCGCTTGCGATTCGACCTCGAACCTCGCAGTGAATGTAAGAATTCTCGGTAAATAGAGTGAAATGGGCGCTGGTCAAAACCGGCAATGTCGAATCGAACGTGCGTGTGTTTGGCGCGGCGATACGTTGGACCCGGGTGAACGAGAGCGAGCCGCGGGAGGAGCGTGTTGTGCTGCTGCAACGAAACGAACACGACGAAGAGAGGCGCGTTCCGCGAGCGCGTTTCTTAATTATAGACAACTGTAATGTGTAGGCGCTAGTACTAATTACATTTCAGTCAATTTTCTATGGCAATGCGACACAAAGTTGTTTACGAGAACATCAAAGTCTGAGGTGCAGACATGCAATCCCACGCGAAACTCGGTACGCTTAAACGTACTAGCGGTTACATTCTCTTGGAATTACTCGATATCCCGAACAGATGAAGACTAGAAACTTTGACTTCGCCGTGTGCTTCAAAATTCACTATGAGAAATGTAACAAATAGAATTGCTTCCTTATTGCATTCCGGCATGCGAAAGTGTTCGATCGACAAATGCGATGTCGCGAAAGTAACAGAAACGATGGTTCAGCGGGAGCAAGATCAGCGTACACACACCCATACACTCTCACATACACATACATAGGTACACACACATCAGTATTAATTACATAGACAATTACTTACGCATTATATTTATAAGTACATGTAATATATGATATCGTGTATGCATACCACTATGTTTAATATATATTCGGATCGAATATATAGAAGTACGAGGTGTACGTGTAGTGTGCTGAAACTAGGAAACAAGTGATCGTTCTAAAGTGACATTGTCAATCAGGATTATACTTTTTTAAGTGAAATTCAATCGTAGATTATTATGTTTTCCATTCGCGAATATTAACACTTTGCACTCCATTGGTTTCGCTACGGTAACACTCATATTTCATAACTGGTTCCACTGTGATGGTATAAAATGTGTCGGAGTTGTTAGTGAATAATATCAAAACAACGTTAGGAGTGTAAAGGGTTAATAATCAATAGTTATTTGAATGAAGCTATTACTTTATCTTCGTTTACAAATTTCTCACGAATGTGTGAAACTCTTGGAACTAATTAAACTGGAAATTGAAAATGTTTTTATGTTGCTGGAAATGGTCGCATAAAATGTAAATGAATGCGAAATTGACAATTTTTTTCAATGATATCAAGAATATTTCACCTCTTGATTTCTAACTTTGAAGAGAAATGTTAACGCACGGAAGAATCTCGCAACGATTTACCTTCGTGCGATCGATACGAAGAATGTGAAATGCATAAATTCCATATTGAAAGATTCAGCTATCAGTTTCCAAAATAAGATATATACCTTTGTGAAATATGAATGTCGAGGATTTGTTTCCTTTGATGTTACGCAATTTTCGTTAGGTTTTCACTTTTTAATGGCTTTTCGACGGATGAATCTGATGAGTATTTCTTCATTAGCTTCCAAAAATGTCGTTAGGTACATAATTCTGTAGCACAAAATTCTGACAGCATTGTTTGTAATTGCAATGAAACGTGTACACAAATATTAAACATGAAGTGCATTAGGTGTAGCGAATAAATTCATTACGCTAATCAATTTGTGAAGAATGGAACTGTGAATTTAATGATGGAAAATTGGATAAACGAAATGCTAAAATATGAAGCTAAAATACATTTTAATATTATTACATCCATAAGTGCGTTGCTTTACTGCACGTGTGTTACCTAATGACATGAGTCATTTTAAAATTCGTGTACATACAGGGTGTATTTGAATGCGAAGTGCAATGCGTACTTTAGTCGTTTGTACGATTCCTTAGAATCATCGATAACTGTGTATTATAATTTGACTTAATTCGCGTAGACGAGGCAGTAACTTTTTCAGGGTAATAATTAGTAAACGTAACGTTACATGTAAAGTGTTTCAAGAAACTCGGTATCCTGTACTTTCATTGGACACTAATTTTCGCGCGCGCTTATTTAAATGCCATAATCATCGTAATAAGCTTACTTTCCAGACAAGTGCAAATCGTTTGGAAAACAGATACAAAAAGTTCATTGCAGTCTTTGAAAATTGACAATGTGCCAAATTCTTTACGGATTATTTTTCACTCGTATTGGTTGTTTCAAGTGTGCGAGAGAAAATCTGTTTTGATAAACTTTACGAGGAGGCTTAATTGTGAAACTTATTTAGAGGAGCGAATAACCCGTATTACATTAAACTGGAATTCCACGCGTGCACCTTTATGCAGCTTACTTCATGGAACGTGTTTAGCAACATTATTATAAATACCGTCATTACATGTGCGTGTGTGAGTGCGCGCGTGCGTATGCACAATATGGATCAGAACTATTTTTTTCTATAGAGATATTGCGAATGACTGATATACTCACTTCCATCATTTTGTGCAAGGCGCCTATCTCGAGGCTGTCGCCCAACTCGAGGACTGTTGCCTGTAGAGGGTATTTCGCACGATCGCAAGTCACTTGAAAACGTGCTTTGCCACGTATGTGTGATGAATGTTCGGGAGCAACAACGTCTCGGCGACGTTGAGTCAACGTTACGCTTGTTTGAATTGTCTTGCAACAGAACTTTGACAGAAATCCTACGCCACGAACTTTTGTTTCAAAAATGTAACGCCAATATCGGTAAAATTGCCAATTCGGAAGTAAAAGTAAACAGTAAATTATATTTGTCATTATATTTGAAAATTGTCACTGTCGTTGTAAAACAATAGGCATGACAAATGCCACTGCAACGTTCATTCAACGCAAATGCGACAATGCATTCTTTGAAATTATTTCGAAGCGGAAGTCGACATCGTCAACTTGACTTAAGACAATTATTGTCGAAATGGCGAAATCGATGATTGACTTGCGGCGTCGAATATGGCACCTTCTCGGTTGTGGAGCGTTTTGCGAAATTCAATCTCGCAATACTTGAAGGAAAAGATTCGCTGTCCCGACACCGAGTTACATCGTGACAGGCGAGTAACAAAAACATGATGTGTAAGCCAAGTGCCTTGTGTTCTGATAACTAAGCGTTGACTTTTAACGTTTTAAATATAGTGTACATAAAAAA
>JABFPT010001040.1:0-10310 GCA_022817245.1 Nixonia krombeini | reverse complement strand
TATGATTTACGTAACGTGTATCAAGTTCGCATTAATTCGCACGTATACGCTCGACACTCGTCGCTATCTTGATCATACGCTGTTTATACGCTGAAATGGAAAAATGCCAGGGAAATAATTAAAGACGAAATATAGCTGGCATTTTCAGCGTTTCATTTCCCCATAAAATCGGAATTCCGAAGTTAGTCAAGTGTAGCTGAAAAATAAATGCGATTATGATCTCGCGCAAGTGCATGCTAAACGTATATTGAATACCGACCAACAGGTCATCACTGTTTATGGCTTTATAGCATTTCTTTTGCGTATGAGAATGCCAGTCTACGTTATAATAGAACGAGATTCGAACTCGCTCTCGCGCCACCTTTACGATCCCCCGGTTTCTTCGATTCTGTTACAAATTTATAGCAAGATCCCGCCGGTTGAATTATCGATGCGCGACTTTTACATCATTTTATTACTTTGTTGGCAGATAACTATTGGCTTAATAAAGCGCGCAAAGGCTGTTCACTGTTTTCTCACCGGCTCGCCTTTTTCCCTGCACTAGAGTATACCGTTTTCAGGCACAAAGTGTGGCGATGCGTACACGCGAGGTCTTAACTGATCGGTGTCGTGACTAAACATGTTTGTCACCATAACGTGATAATTATGCCAGGAATATATGACTATGCTGATTCTACCCTTAATTAACTATTAGCAGCGGCTGGCGCAAGTGCATAATTCGAATTTGCACGCGGTGGAAGACGAGGCACGAAAGTTTCAGTCTCATGCATCAGACGCACATGCATATGTTGTGGAGGAAGTACTTTGGACCTCGGACGACCTCTGACACTATTACCCGTACGGCATAATCTATGCAAACTCGGCCGAGTCCTGCTGCGCGGAGGGAAAATTACGATTTCTCTTTCGCCCAGCGGCCCGGCTGATCTTTGATCATGTTTGCTGGTAATTAAAAAAGCCGTAGACCAATGGACGGAAAAATCGGCGGGACGTGTGCAACTGTTGTGCACGTTATGGAATTTACGTCGCGCAGTTAGCATCCGGTGAGTAATCGCTTCGAACTCACCGATTAATTAACTGACAAATTTATATATCTAATAATAATCACGAATTAGCAAGAAATTTATGGCGCGGTATTCCGTTTAACTATGATTTGTCGATTTCATTAATTAATGTTACCTTGTTAAATTCAATGATACAAACTTTGTCGATTTACGAAATAAAAGGTAAGGAATTCGGGGGAAAAACGAAGCAAATGACTGGTCGCCCTGAGAATAATCAGATCGGGAATTCTTGTCACACGCTTTGCGGCGAAAGTTGGCAAAAAGGAGAAAAGAACGTGGCGGGTCGATCTTCGCAGGGGAGCTTCCACTATTCGGGCCTCGGGCCCGATGGCTTCATTATTTACACGAAACGAATGCGCGCCTGCTGTTTTATAGGCCTGCATCGATGTTAAATGGCCGAACTGCAGACACGATCTCTTGCGCCATATACGCGGGTGGATCGTAATGGAGCACATTGCGCAGGGAGGCCCCGTTGCGCCACGGTCTTAATAAATCGGGAAGGTTAAGACGCAGGTGTCGGCGGGCGGACGCCCCGTCGACCGTGAATTCGAATTCGCGTTTCATCGCGAAGTTTCATCATTCGTTCCACGCACTTTTTTGCTCCCCCTCGTCGACCAGTTTTTGTCCCCCCTTTTTGTGCAACGTCGATGTCCATCCTCGATTCGAGACGGTGGGAAGAATCGCCAAACGGCGATGAATTCGTGACATAGAGGGCGCTGCTGGCGGCGAAAATCATTCACGCCCCGGATTTTAATTATCCCACATTACGTCGCACGTTGTCTAACATCTCCTTCGGAATCTGAATATCGGATATGCGAAGGTTCGGCGATCCGTGAGTCAGAGCAGAAAAATATCCCTGCGCGGTATTAACCGCCGCGCCGTGTAACCCCGCGTGACGCGGAATCGAGGAGTGCGAAAGCCGAGCGTACCGTCCGTAGGGAAAGGGGAAAAATCGCCTTGGGCATCGGTTCGCCGGTTACCATACGTCACGATAATGAGCCAACATATTCCGCGACGGTTAGTTCAGCACGGCCGCTTTCGCGCACGGTAGGCAGTGCGAAATGATTTACGGGGCCTGTCCCGGGGGCAGCGTCAAAACCAATATCGAGGATTATTTTAAAGAGAGCACGGCAACTCGCGGGTAGCGCTGCGCGCGAAGATTTATCATCGCCTTTGCGGGGCGAGAGAGCGCGAAGCGAGACGAAGAAATGGTTTCTCTTCCGCCTTACCGCGATGCTGCGGCAGGAATTCTGCGCGAAGGTCATCGCCGCGCGGAATCACGATTCGCCCCTTGATCGATTGAAGATGTTTGACAGCTATATCGTTTCGCCATTAATCATGCAGTAAGAATGAAATGTAAATACGGGCAGGGATAACCCACTGTGGTGGGACGATGCTGATTAAAATTTCGAAATGTAATAGAACAGAATTGAAATGGTACGTAGAAAGTATGAAAACTCGTTGGGTTAAAGAGTCAAGGTCGTGCGTGGCGCGCTGCATCTATTCACAGTCGTTTGGGGGGAGATCACAGCTTTAATGTAAGCGTTTAACGTTCATCGTCGATTTCACGGTTAAGAAATTCAGGAATGCTTTTACCGTGATCAATAACAGCCATTTTTCAACACATTTCCTAACCCAGGAAACGTTGTGAATTGCGCAATTAAAATGTAGTACCCAACTACATTTCGTACGTTTAAATATTGGTTATCCGTTATAAAATAATAAATGGGCAAGATTAATCGATACGTTTTTGATCAAAGTCCGATTAAGGTGTTTAAAAATACGACGTTTATTAACAGAGCTTAGCAATGTACCGATTCGTATAAATTTACATTTACATTTAAAATCCAAATCCCATTCGTCTTTCGTAGCGTGTCAATTTACGAAGTCGGCCGCAACACGCGACCTTTTCAGCGGGGATGTCACGGTCCTGGAAACCTCTCGCTTATGTCCCGCGGATAATATATATGCCGGGTGTGTATTCCAAGTAATTTTCGCGGGGTAGTTGTTGCGTTGATTGCGGTCGTACATCGCCGTGGTTTACCTCCGTAAAGTTTCTCGCCCTCCCACTCCTCCCTGCGCTTCCCCCTCTCACGCTCCCGCTTTATCTCTTCCCACTGGCCCCTCGCATTTTCTGATCTCAGTTACCCCTCCCTCCCCCCGACGCTTCCCTGCACCTTGGCTCTTCCGCGGCGCAGTTGAACCACGAGCGCATCGCCGCACAATCCGGGACTCTAATTTGCGCGCAGCGGGAGCGACGAGAACTAATGCACGAAGCGCACGCCGGGAGGGACTCGCAGCGCTTCGAGCGTCGCGCTTGGTTCTTTCTTTGTCTTCGCGCACTCCCGCGTTAACGCGCATCCATCATCGACGAGAATCGTACGAGGCTCGTGCTTTACCGCGCATTTTTCGCGCCTTTTACAGCCTGCCGCTTTCACCATCGTTATTGTTGCCGCTTAATGAAAAAGGACTGTGGAAGGCGTTGGAAAACGTATCGCTGAGTATTAGCGGATTAAGCTGGAAAGCATTTCTAGCCGCTTGCAATTTGGATGAGAAATTATACGACTTCATAACGGACATCGCGTACTACTATTAACCTTGTGTACGTCATCAACTTGTCAAGGTTGGTATACTATGTACTGGCGTAGTGGGGAATCAGTGTATCAAAGTCGATACTCGTTACAATCACAATTTCGTGGAAAAATGGAACTCGTTGCAGAAATGACCTTGGTATAAATGACTTCGATCAGAGCACGTAACTAGAGCCGTTTTTGTGGACTTTGTTTCCAATGCCCAGTCATAGTATTTGTACTGGTGAACGACATTTCTGCAGCATGAATTTTGACTGCGTTTGTAGGGCTACGTTTGTTTCACGAGATGCAAATAATACGATGCACGCGCAGTCGGTTGTTCTCTTGAAATTTTAAATTTCAAGTTTCTCAGGCGCCTGGCCAAGCAGCCACCTGACCAGGAGCTGGAGGGTACAATCATGCGCACGCGAGCCCTTAAACCTAATTTTTTCCTGGATTCTCTCAAACGAAATTTCGAATCTCTCCTGCATTGCTGAAATTAGCCCGCAAAAAGAGCACGCCTTCGACCAAGACATTATATTTTACGGTTCTACATATATCGCTGCAAAGATGTTTTGCATGACTGTTCCTAAACATGTATTCGGTTATTTAGAATGTCACTGCAAATGTGATTTCGTTGCTGAAATTAATTCGTAAATATTACTATAAAATTTATTGTGCAAGTTGTCGCTTAAGAACATTAATTAAATGATATGCCATTTTATGAAAATTGCGGTACTCGGTATTTTGCCGAATGCAAGTAAATTAACGAAACATTCAAGATTTTTCTGACAAATCGGAAGAAACAGCTTTCGATTGTCACGAAGATTCGTCCGCTCATAATAAGCCTAAATTTGCCGATGGATAATGAAAGACATGCGTGTGCGAGAGCGTGCGTGACCGTTGCGTTTATTGTAACAGAACAAAGTTAAAAATGCCAGTTGACGTGTTAGCACTCAAAGACATTCGATAATGATTTGTACCAATTTCGCAACACTGGTAGCACGAAATACTGCGAATCAGGAAAAACAATTATTCCCGAAGCACAATGACTCTCGCGGTAATTCATCTCTCGTTGCATTTTTCCCAGTCACGAACGAGAAAAATAACAATGTACGTTAAAATGAATACTTCCTAGAATCTGCGTTTTCCCGTAAGAAGGAAAGAGAAGGGTAAGAAAAGCGTGCGATGATAATGGAGTAAAGGTGGATAGATAAAAATGTATGCGGTAAACTGTAGGTGTCTGTGAAAAACGAGCTCCCTCGTTTTTATCGAACGTTCATCGGCACGTAGAATAGATACGCGTTGCGCCGAACGACTCTCGATATCGATTTGATGTAATAACTCTCGTAGCTGTCGGATAGGATACTGTGGCGAACCACAGAGAGCCGTGGAATACATCCGGACGGTTAAAAGGCGGGAGAAGAAAGCCAGGCTGCGGGCCGAGCTGCTGCCGGTAACGGCGCACGGTGGCATTGCCGGTGCACTCGTTTGCCTCGTTTACCCATCGCCCGGAGCTACGTCGTTAAATATCATCGAGACTATCAAATGAGCGTCTCTCTAAGCTGCCCGGCCACTCTCGTAAAACGAATCGCGCGACGCGGCCTTTGACACGTCGTTGTTTGGCAGATCGTTCGATTCGACGGAAAGACAATTGCCGCGGAACTGTTCATTTCCATCGAGCCGGCGATAAAGTAAACAAATTACGAGAATAATCGTCGTCAGACGCGCGACGTTTCCCTGAAATAATCAACCGTCGAGTATCAATTTGCGCGGACGTGATTGCTTATTAATCGAGGTGCCGAGGCGTGGAAGATCGTTCCTGTGGAGGAGAAGATCGCGGATGGGGGGAATATCGATACCGAGAGAACAAAGTCGATGTTTGACTAATTGATCGAACAATTAAGACCAGGTTGTCGGACCATCCATCATGCGAGATGTCACGTGGTCGCGGTTTCTCGTCACCGCCGAGACTGTCGACCCTTCGGGCCTCGAGGGAATTAGCCAGGAATAGTAGAAGCCGGTAACGCGAAACGTAGACAAATCGTCTTTCGGCCGGGTGTCCGTTACGGGTTACTAATAAAATTAGAACGACAATTAGTTGATTCATTAACGCGAAACAATGAAGTTCGTTCGCGTATCGCCTTCCATTATCGGGAACGATGACGAATTACGCGGACGGTTGGACCGTGGTCAAAAATGCAGTCTGGGCTGAGCGAGACAATGACGCTGGAGAAAGACGTCCTTTTGGTGTCCGTGCGATTCCGCGACTAAGCAGCGTCGGGAAACTGGCAGTGGCAATCGAGCGTCGGCGATATTCAATAATTCACTGTATTAAAATCCAGTCCCGTGTTCCCGCAGAAGCTACCCCATTACACCCCATAAATTGATCCCTTTATTATCGTGCTGTCAACGCCATTAAAAGCCGCACGCACACGCATGCATAGGCATTATCGAAAAAATCACCAATAAGAAGAAAGAGCGAGCGGAATAATCGCGGCCGCCAATCGAGGGATAAAGAAGAAGCGGGAGAAGAAGAAGAAGAAGCAGAAGGCGTGTACCGCGGTCTTCGTCGTTATCTCTCCGGTCGTTCGAATAAATTGCCGTAATTATTTGCGGCGCAAAGTGCATTTGCAATCGTTTTAAGACGTCAGAAAATGGCGGAAGATCGAGTCCGAGAGCTACTTAAGCGCGAGACGAGCCGAACAAGTGGGCGGAATATTCAGGTGGCCGTTACGATGAGCCGCTCGGCTCCTATGTGGCCCGAGAGGGAGAGCGAGAGGGGGAGAGAGCGAAGGAGAAAAAGAGAAGGCAAGAGGGACGGCGGCAGAGAACGAGAGAGAGTCGGAGAGGGAGAGAGAGAGAGCCGGCAAGAGATCCTATCGGGATGACGCACTGCGTACGCACCTGATACCGGATTGTGCGTACGCACGCACATTCGCGAGCGGCGGAGGAACGTCGACGCGAGGAGAGTTATTCGATTGTAAGCTTATTTTAGAAACTGCGCGAGACGAGAGAGCCTCCTCGATCGCCCGCTCGACGTCGGCCGAGACTTTCACGCGGCTCGCCTGCACGAGAAAATAAAGCCGCTCCGACGCCGCATTGTAAAAATGTCCCTCAGGATTGTGTCCGCTTAATTAACTGCCTTTGATACCGATCGATGTCGTTTATTCGGCGATAAGGGACGCGGCGGCGGCAGCGGACGTTTTTTATCCGAGCGGCGGAAACGCCCTGGGTAACACGATAGTTTCGTCGCCGGGACGAAAAAAATGTAACGCGGACTCTCTCGCCGTCTTTCCGGGGCGCGTTAAAAACGCAACAGCCGAGAGAAAAGGTGAACGCTTGCGAGTGAAATGGCTCTCGGCTGCCGCTGGGACTTTATGCCCGGCTGTTACGTCTTCGCAAATGATGGCCCTCGGCTTATATTCCGCGGCATTGGGAAAACCTTTCTCGAGCGTGTCTCCCGGGCATGACGGTGACATTATGATTATCGTGGCGTGGCTGAAAGTAATTCCCTCCCGAACAAAACTGGCGAATCGTTAACAACTTACGTATTATCTGAATTCGTCTCGAGGCGAATGTACGTATAGCTAATAGCATGTTGGTATACTAATTAACGGTGGTATCTCATTTCGGTAATAAAAGGTACCAATTTTGTCCTACTGTAGTACAACAGTGACTACGTAACGTGATCTCCCCAGAGTGGACAAACACGGATTTAAAACAAATTACCAGAGCGCAATGAAACGAGAGCAATCAAGTTATTGAGAAAAAATAGGCCAAATCAATTTTCAATCCGTTTTCAGCTAAGATTTGAGTAACTGAAGGGTTATGTATAACTAAATTTTTGTATAAATTTTGTATAAATCTTTACATATGATTTTTATAACATTAAATTTTCCACACCTTGTATTTTTACCATTTAAATAGCTAAATAATTATGATAGGTGAACAATCGTACATTTTTGACAACGTACAGCAGTACATAGTAATACCACGCCACAAGCAATAACATAGTTGCCATGTTTCCATGACAATGTACAAACCAAAGCGAAGGACTTTTACAGTACTTTCCGATCCCGATGGAAAATCGCAGAAGCGTCAAAGCAAAGTTGCGTCAACGGCGTAACTGACAAAAGGAAAGGCGAAGAAGTGGAAGCCGAAATGAAAAGACGAGATGGAAGCGTGTCGATGGCGGTGCGACCAGGCGTCGAGTAATTACGAGTCACGGCAGGTACAATCGGTTACCTGCCTTGTATTGCGATCTCTGCGTGCGATAAGCTAATGCTTATCGTCGGCTACACTTTCTCGGCGCGGCCGAGTCTTCCTCCGGCGAGGCAATCGCGTGGCACAATGGGCAGCGGCATTGTTCCCCGGCTGGCACGAGCACCGCGTATCAATCAATCTTTAACGATCCTTCCCATCGACCGGACCATCGTCGGGCTCTATGCGCGCTTGTTTCCCGCGATGGACGCGAAACGCCGGCGCGTGCAACCGCGCAAAGTAATTACAAGCCGTCATTACGACGAACCCCTTGAGAAGCCCCGCCGATGCTTCCTCGCATAGAAATGTATCGCGATTAACCGCGGTTTAGTCGATTAACGGATTCTTTCGTTCCTCCAACGTCGGAGGGGAAACCGATGTTATCTCGCGCGGTATGCAATGCGCATGCGCGCGGCATTGTAATAAGCATTAAAACGCTTTGCTTGTATAAATGAAATATGTCCGCAAACCCTTCCGTCTAACTCGACGTTGCAGGGGGATAGCGTTGCGCAAAGACCCTGCGAGCGGCGAGATCGCTAGTAAAATACTTTCGTTATCGCCGCTGAAACGCATTCGGGTGTACCTTTTACGAGGAGCGAGGCTGGGCGATTCGCGGCGGAGATTTACGCCGGCGCGATCGCGCGCAAAAATAAATGATAATTAAGACTTTGTTGATTGAAAAAGGTCGCGCACCGGGCGGGTGATGAATTTACGAGCGTAATTAGGGAACAATTCCGCCGGCCAGCGGAGAAACTCGCAAATGAGTAATTAGCGGAGGTCGATTGGCGATTGGTAATCTCGACAGGATCTCGTGTTCCGTGATGGAATGCAAAACGCGACTCTCTCGCCCACTCACCGCGGACTCGCCGCGAACTCGCTCGCTAGAATGTAAATTCGTACGCTGGAAACTGGAGATCGTGCGATTGCAAAAGCCAGCGCCGGGAAAGTCATATTACCTCGATAATCGTACATAGGTTCCCTCGTGTATGTATAATGCCACGCGCCGTAGGTAAATGTAAACATGCTACGTACAGCATTATGTACATGGTAGCGAGTGCAGTCACGGTTTACAGGTCGCGGTTGGTGGTAAAAGCGTTCGTCGGGGGAGCTGCAGAACCGCCACCCACATTGTGCTGCCGGGCATGATGGATAACCGAGGCCGAGCCGCCGCAGCAAACCAACCGGCCCGATCCCAGCCGAAAATTTTTGGAAGACCGCGATATTTCACCTCTCTTGATTATTCCTTTTCCCCCTTCCTCTAACCTGAAAGTGTTATAGACGATTAATCAATGTTTAATCGACGTGGTGAATAACAGGCTTGGCATAATTAGCGGAAAAACTGATTCTTTAGCGGCAGGTATGTACATAAATCCTGACAACAAATTGATTAAAACGTAAAGTACGTTTTATGGAAAGAAAAAGTTTTATTGACCGTTAATTCCTCAACTATCTGCGTGCACAACGCATGCAAAATTGGTTTTTAAGTACGAGAGTAGTTTTTCAAACTACGTGTATATTTTCGCGATCTAGGAAATAATTAGCACTATATTTTCTGTTTATGGAACTCTAGTAACCAATTTGTTCGTAACGTAAGAGCATTAATTCGATTTTTACACGGCATAATAATTCAATAATCAATGTGTTTTAATGCGTAATAATACTTTTAAAAAAAACACGCGGTACGTAAGAGAAAATATTATTGTTTAAAATTACGTAATAATCTCACGTAAACGTCATTCTGAATAATGATAATGTCAAATGTTGGAGAATAAAATGTGAGTTAATATTAAATGCAAACGTGCCTTGAGCATGAACGCGAAACTCAATTGTAAGTTTACGATAATTATAACTTGCAAATCTATAAACTGATATTCAATTCGAGCCGCCATGTGCAAAATTATTTTATCGCTCGTTTATTTTTATTATTACATTTTCGCGACAGGTGCTCACGTACGAGAACTCGATTACGCGGCGACTTCGACCAGCCCTAAATTAAATAACATTATCTATTTAAGAAAACCAATTAGCACCATATGAATATTCTAATTCGAGCATTGGTTTTTACGCAAATGAATTATTGAGGACGCAGGCGCGAGTGCGGAGATATTATATCATATCATCCTGGAATCGTCCCTTATCTTTCTGCGACATTCGACTTGCTCTTATTAACCGGAGCCGTTTGTAAAACGGATATAATTTCTGTCGTTGCGTTGTCATCGAACGCAACCCTCGATTAAGGCGCGGGTCTCAATAAAATCTATTACCCCGCTTTCGAATAAACATGAGCTCCATAAAGACTGTCGAACGACGCAACCACGATTCGCCGCGTAACTCAAGTGCTCTCCAATTACCATACGTTGTCGCGACCGAAACAAATTTTTGATTTCCCCCCACCCCCTTCGTAAAGCCAGTCTTT